>APFE031409006.1:78076-108406 GCA_000404065.3 Pinus taeda
GTACACTGTATAATGAATAATAAAATTCCTCGCAGCCTAGATGGTAGAAACTAGATCCAGGGTCTTCATTTCTACTTCATGAACTAGTACGATTCTATCCATGTGAATGAATGTGTCAAAGTCGAACATGGTAGAAACCACTTGATTACCGATCAATGATGTAAACCGTTAACAAGTGTGAGAGGAACCACCAGTAATGTCAATGGCCCTCAAAGTACTCAGTACAATCCATGAAATGTGAATGAATGAGTCAATGTTGAACACGTCACAGAATCCTTTGATCGAAGGTCAATGATGCAACCTGTCGTCAAAGGCGAGAAACCTGCCATTGAGGCATGCAGATTCCAAGGTATTGGCGATTTCTATATCATCTTTCTAGATAATGAGTTGGAGTCGATAGAAAGCGATCCATTGTAGGCAAGTCCACAACACGAAATCATAGATCAAGATTTGAATAAATATATTTGGCAAGGACTAACTCAGGGATGGTCAAGATGGATGACAGATATTTCGCAAATGAAAGGTTTATTTGAGCTGACCTCTTGAACACATAACGACACTGCAGATGGTTTGGTGACAATTGACCCAAAGCTAATACCCAGAAACCGGCTTAAGACTTTCAATATGGTTTGATTAACTATTAGGCAAAGGATTTCCCAACCCAGCTGAACAAAAAGTGTCGTGTTCAAGAGTGGTTCACTGCTTTTCAAAAGACAAAGTATAACTATCAGGTTCATTTTTCTCTCTTTTCCCCCACCATTTCTGGCAAGTACCTCTTTATTTTTGACGAGCTTGAGGAGGATAACATTTGCTTGGTTATAAGCTCATCCTTTGGATGAGTCCAACTTAGTTTAAGATTCGAACCCTAAGAAGGAGTGGTACGTTCCTGTTTGAAATTGAATAGGTCCTTTATTGTTAAATTTTAACGAGTCCAGTATAGGAGAAACTCGGTGTTTTTCAATTTTAGGGAGTCAGAAGAAAAACTTAAGAAAACTCCATGGTTTTCCTTTGCCGTAAATTTGTGTCTCCTAAGCCCGAAAAAGTATAAAATAATACTTGAGAGAACCGCTTGACCATTACGATCAAGGAGTACTTTTCATAATTAGTGCTTTCAATATGAAAAGGTAAAAAAGCGATCGAAAACACGTCGTTTTATTACCAATATCGAACTTGAAACGACAAAAGTCCGGCAAGCTTTTCATGTTTATACGGTCAGAAAAGAGTTGTAAGTGGACCGTCCTTTTAATTTCGTTTTAACAAGTCTAAAAAGAAAAACTCGGCAATCTTTTCATATTTTATGAGTCAAAAAAGAACTTAAAGAGGACTCCAATGTTTTTTGTTGAAAATGATCAATTCTCCCTAAAAACTCCATATTCTGCACAAAAACTGCAAACATTACTCATATCTGTTTAAAATTAATAAAAATGCATCAAAAGCGACCTTTCTAAAGTGAAAAATAAACAAATTAAAAATTCATTTATTCAAAAAATCTTATAAAAAGGGCTTTTGCAAGTTCATTTTCACCATTTAGCTTTGGAGTAAAAAGTAAGAGGTTTTGGTAAGAAAACTTCCTGTGAAGATTGCGGAAAATCCAACTACTGGAATCAAGAACTGTCTTCTTCAGGTAATCCACATCGTCCCTGACTTGCATTTCATCTATTTCATTTTATTTCTAGGGCTTTAAAATTCATTTTTTGAGGAAAATTATGGTCAAAAATCACTCGCGGTGGTTGCGCAAGCGTACCATGTATACCCTGCGAACCCCGAATTTTTCGTACAAATGAAACAGTCGAGGTTCCGCACCTGCCCTTAAGGACGATTTCGAACCTATGCACTATCCCTAACATGGCAGGTGTGGACCCCGCGAAACGCATTTTGAAACCCTATATTTTCTCATTTCCACCCAAATGTTTTGAAATCACAAAATTCCGCCTATTTTGCAATGCAGATAAAAAAGATGCTTATTTGGTGGGAAAGAGAACACGAAGATGTGGATCAAGCCGCATTACTCTATCCACCTTCAATACAGGCTTTAAGAGCATGCAGACTACTGAAATTTTGGGCCATACCTGGCATGAGGGCACATGTAGACTTTCTACAATGGCTGTAGAAAGGTGGAGCACACAGGATCAGTGTTTCATCATTGGAGGATACTGGCTCGAAATCGAGCCAGAGGAAATTTGTTTTCTTACTGGTTTGTCGAAGAGAGGCGAAGGATTATCTCTATTCGGATCTAGGCCGGGTGGCCAGTCTCTCACTAGTCTCCAACTAGAGTTTTGCAATGTCCAAACTGCAAACAAACAGATAGATGTTAAGACCATCACCCATCCTGAACTTAAAGTGATTTCATTTACTGTCACCAGGCTGTGAGGAAGCGCAACATTGCATCTAGCTATTGGTTCCCAAATGCACATGGCAGTAGATTGCTTTCGAGGTACCATCTTCAACTAGTGTGATGCTGTGTTGGCCAATGTGAAAGGCCAACTGACTAGAGCAAAGATGGACAACTAAAGAACTTTGGATATGGTTATTTAGTTGTGAGCTTTGCCCTAGAGAGGGTACCTATGAACTTATCGTTAAGGCTGGACTTCCCCGAGATCCTAAGATTATGCACTGGGTTGCAGTCATGGCCTGCCATCCCGAGGAGGGGACTGAGGTTGTTCGATTCTCACCTGAGTATTTTCGTTGGTTGGGAAACCAAATTTTAGTGATACAGGATTTTCCATATGCTGGGATGGATTATCATGGTGATCCAGACATGGCTCTTCCACCAGGAGATCAATGGGATGATACAGGTAAAATTGTTTTCAACATTTTTTAAATTATATATTTTTGTTTGTTTGTTTTTAAATCGTCCAAAAATTGATAGTAAAAAGTTTTAAATGCAGATGTGGGTCCATGGCGACCAGCCGCTCTCCCGCCCTATGAGAGAAGACACCCGGCTGCTGCGAAACCAGCCCCATAGGACCAATCAGTAGAGACCTTGGCCGAATTGGAGAGTCATCTAGAGCACTTAACATTAGATATTCCAGAGACTAGCATAGATGATATTCCTCTTAGGCTTCAGCGCTATGTGATTAGGGTCCCAGGACCTTTTAGGAGGTTCCTTTGTAGGGTAGCCCGAGCAGTGGTTTCTTATCGTGATCATCATCAGAGATAGGATGATCGCCTTTGTAGACTTCATATGACATTTATATCTTTTTGTGCTATCATTTTTGCCGATCATAAGGTGTTTTCAACCTATGATCGAAGACGATATATATTTTGACACACTTTTATGCTATGATATATCACTATTACTGGTTATCTTGTATAACATGTTTATGGAATGTTTTTAAATTTACTATCTTGATTATTGCAAATGTCTATTTAACATTTGAGAAGCTACTGCATCTACTAATGTGTTTAAATATCCTAGAATATGTTGATATTCAATGTAGTCAAATTCACGTTCCAAGAGACGAATTCTCAAAAATAATCTTAATAAAACTGGATTTCTAATGGCATAAACCCTGTTAAGCTGTAATACAATGAGTTCATAATCTAACCTTACAATCAAACTCCAAATCCCAAATGAGATGGATTCAAATAATAACTCAATCACTGCACTATACTCTACAATGTTATTCGTTGTTTGACCAAGGCTTACCCCATGCATAGATACTAACTCGTCAGAGGGTGAATAGATAACCCAAGATGCGGAAGGAATATTCCATGTACTACAACAGGCACCATCAGCAAAACCAATGTATGTTTGAGAAGACGCCGACATCTGCAATATCAAGAGTAAAACCAAGATAAGTAGGAATAACGACAAAACACACTCTAAACTAGGCACACTTTCTAATCTAAAACACATCAGCTAGAAAGAAATATATTCTAACCAAACTTTAAGCATAATATCTTTTCGGATAAAGCCCATTTCTGGGTTTACCTAAAGAGACACCGTCAAAATCTACTAATTCATAGGCCCCTTTGGCCAGCTTTTGCTTAACAACAAAAGGACCATGCCACATGGGTACAAATTTTCCAGCCCTTAGTTTATCGTTAGCTTGATCGTATAATAAAATGAGGTCCCCTTCTCAAAAATTACGAGGTGTAACATTTCGATCATACTGAGCTTTTATCCTTTTTGCGTGAGTCTCGATTGCTAAAGCAGCATCACGCAGATTCTCATCTAATTGAGCCAAGTATAACAAACTTTTTTCCTCTTCGGAAGTGGCTGGAAGTAATTCTATGGCTATTTGCAACGATGGAATTTCGCATTCAATGGGTAACACGGCTTCCAACCCGTAAACAAGTTGAAAATGAGTGAAACTTGTTGATGTTTTGACTGAGGTGCGGTATGCCCAAAGTGCTGAAAATAACATGTTATGCCAATTCGACCGATGAATACTAATGATTCGTCGGATCATGGTGACTAGAGCTTTGTTGATTGCCTCAACCAGACCATTAGCTTGTGGGTAATATGGAGTAGAGCTATCGTGACGCAGGCCAAGTTGATCTGGTAGCTCTGTCATCATGATGTTTTGGAAATGGCTCCCATGATCAGTGATAATCACTTGAGAAAGACCGAACCTAGCAATTATATGATTGAAAACGAAAACAACAACAATTTTTCCTTCTGCCGAAAATGTAGGCATCGCCTCGGCCCACTTGGTAAAATAATCTACCGCAAGGATGATATACGAATGCCCCCTGGCTGAGTGAGGGTTACATGTAATAAAATCGATACCCCATTTCACGAAAGGACCAACGAAAATTATAGGGTGGAGAGGAGCAGGTGGAGCACGCATCTTTCGATCAAAAATTTGGCAATTATGGCATTTCTGGATTGCATTTATATAATCTTTAAATAAGGATGGCCAGAAATAACTAGCGTGTAATATCTTTTGGGCTGTAGTATACCCAGACATATGACCGCCACATGCTCCAGAGCGACAGTCATTCAGAACCTTTTCAGCTTCCTCATGAGTTAAATAACGACAGAAAACAGAATCCACTCCAAAACGATAGCGTCTCCAATAATTATGTACTGTTGGGATTGGAAACGTATTTTCCTTCATTGAGAACGTGAAATTTCAGGCCAAAAAGTTTGGGTTTGGAGATAGATGATTATATCCCCATACCATGGATCACGGGTACTAATAAGAAACAAAGATTCATCCGCAAGGATTCTTCTGCCACAGTTTCGGTATCAGTACGCGGGAAGTCACACATTAACTCCGCGAAAACCAAAGACTTCTTTGACTTGGATTTTTCAAACTCCAAGTCAAATTCCTGCAGGATAACGATCCATTTGGAATACTTGCCCCCTAGTAATTGTTTAGTCAAAATATACGTCAGAAAGGACTGTGGTTTTGTGTAGTAGAATGTAGTGACGGAAACGCTGGACAGCTTGAACAGCTGCCAGGGCCAATTTCTCCACATGCAAATACTTAAGCTTGGTTGGATTCAAAGTTCGACTAAGATAGTAAATCACATGTTCAACATTGAATTCATCTTCCTGAACTAAAACCATTCCAATGGTGGAATGAGAAGCGGTGAGGTACAAAAAGTAATCCTGGTTGTAGTTGGGAGGATGCAATAACGGTGCATGGGTCAACGCGTGTTTAAGTGCATCAAAATATTTCTGAGCTATCTCATCCCAAAAGAATGGAGTGTTCTGTTTCAAATACCTGGTAAAACCTTTCGTTATCTCGACGTAGTTAGGAATGAATCGACATAAAAAGTTGGCTTTCCCCCTGCAAACTTTGGAGTTGGCGAAGAGTCGAAGGCGGAGGTAATTTAACAATGGCTTCAACCTTCGAGAGATCGACACGAATGCCGGCTTTTGAAACAACAAATCCCAGTAAGCAACCCGTTTCTATACAGAAAACACATTGGTGTGGATTCAGCCTAATTCGATAATGCCTACATCGCATAAAAATGGCTCGTAAATGAGTGAGATGATTGGCTCTACGTAATGAATGAGCAGGTAAATGATCGAGATAAGGCTGCACAATGTGCTTGATGTCGTGAAATGCGTAAGACATAGCCCTTTGAAAAGTTGCTCCGATGTTCTTCAACCCAAAAGGTAATTTGCAATAAGCAAAGGTCCCCCATGGACAAATGAAAGCCGTTTTTGGTTTATCAACAGGGAGTATGTTAATTTGATTGTAACCAGAAAATCCATCCATAAAGGAGAACATTTCACTGTCGGCACAATCATCAATTATTTGATCGATATAGGGAGTTGGATAATTGTCCTTTGGACAGGCTCGATTAATATCCCTATAATCAATACATATCCTTATCGTTCCTTGCTTTTTGTTAACAGGAACAATATTCGATACCTAATCCGTTAAAGGAATCGGATATGTGAAACCTGCTTTAAGTAATTTCTCAACTTCAGCTTTAATAGCAACAACTTTTCTTGGGTGTATCTGACGCAAACGTTGCTGGACAGGTTTAGCATCCGGGTAAGTTTTGACTTCATGGACAACAATTGATGGATCCATTCCTGGCATTTCTTCGTATGACCAGGCGAACACGTCGCAGAATTCTTGAAATAGGGCTTTATAAGTTTGGATTTCCTTGTCCGTACAAGAAGCACCTATATGAATGTTTTCAATAGTTCCGGGTTTCACTGAAATGTCAATAGAAATGGTTCGCGAAATGTTTCCCAAATTCAACTCAGAATCAGGATGTTTCAATGGATTTTGTGGTTCCTTGACATAATCAATGGTAAAAATAGATGAGAAATAATTTTCAAAATGATCAAGCTCAAGTAAAAACGAAGATTGATGATGAAGATCTTCCCATGATAAATCATCAACAGATAAAATCTCACAAATCTGGTCATCAGTATGAACAAGTTTAGAAAAGGTTGTTGAATCTAAGATTGAGATTGAAAGTGAATCCCCATGGACCACATTCATTGGATCAATTTCGGTTGAACTAGAGTCGGAAAACGACTGTACCTCTTGATATGCAACTTCAAATGGACTCAAGGGCATGGCATCACCAAATGAGTCTACCTTAGAATCGGAAGGAACGATCCAAGGATCATCAAGAACAATAGTGTCCGATGAAATCATATGAATGGTTGCAAAAGGAGGTGATACGTTCGGAGGAGGAACGGAAAAAGTTCCTAGCAAACTAGAATCTTTGACTAATCCCACCCCAACATCCTTATAAGGGATAGTTGTTTTACCGACATGTTGAATACTCTCAGAAGAGGTTGGGTCGGATGAAAAGTAAGTCAACTGATCTATTGTAACGATCTTTCCATTATGAGGGAACTTAATGAGCTAAAAGACCGATGAAACAACAACAGTCATTGCATAAGACCAACTGCGACCCAAAAGAAGGTTGTAATCTAGAGGGGCATCAACCACCTCCACATCTAGATTAACAGTTTTTCCTTCTACCCCTATAGGTAAATCTTGTAGAATGCCATAAGGATGAAACCCTCGGCTGTCAAAAGCCTTCAAAATCGTCAGGGATTGATTAAGTGTCGGAGAAGCAAGTGATTTCCAACACGAAATTGACATAACACACGTTGAAGCTCCCTCATCAATCACAGTCCGAAAACAAGGCCTGTTTTTTACTAACACTGGGATCTGAAAAGCCATTTGATGAGGTAAGCGAGGTGTACTATTTTCTAAATCGAAGATTATAAGGTTGTAATCCTGAACATCAACAGCTCCTATAGCAGACAAAACCAATTTATGCTGTGCTGGACATGATTGCAACACCTCCAAAGCCGACATTGCTGAAGGGGATATAGCTAAACCTTCAACAATGTTATAGCTAAATCTCTCACATGTGGATTGAAAGATGACTTCCGAAGTATACCTTTAGCAAGCGGTTTGATTACTAAGTCTGGATTAGGTTTCTCGATTTGTAGCGGATCAGAACCAAGAGAAGTTGAAGTTGATGGGTTGGAACTTGAAGATTCTGGTTCCTTACCACTAACAGGATTCTTACTTCCATAATCTTGCGATCGTGTCGCAATCCTGACATGGGACATCATCATAATTGGTTGTTCTGAGGCATTTGAGGAAGAACCTATCATCTTACTATCTTGACTCGGAAAATGATCCTTCAAGACAAAAAGCGTTTGAGAACCTTTGACGATTTTCAAAACCTCAACTTGATGTGGACAATCTCTTGTAAAATGCTCCTCATCACAGATGAGACAAGGATAGCGAGGTTTACGCTTTTCGTCAGTAGATTCATTTTTTTCTGGTTTCTCTTTTGTGTTTTGCTTATTTTTCTTCTTCCCTTTCTTTTTACCGCTGGATTTCGATTTAGCCGTAGAATATTATACAACATGAATATCGGCAGGAACTTTAGTGGAAGCTTCTCCTATCGGGGAATCTGGTAAAGTTATAATAGGAGAAGAATTCTTTGCAAATTTCTTCTTACTTTTGGTATTAACTGTACCAATCATACCATCAGCGGCATGAGACCCTGAAGGAGTTGTTGTTATTTGATTTTGTTTGGGAAGATCGGGGACTTTTTTGTGTAAAGTACCTGACTGCGTATAAACTAAGTCAAGGTACTGAGCTTGAGAAATTACTTGCTCTTCAGTAACTACCCCGGCCTTAGCTATATCCTCAGTGATTTTTGGTAATAAGGATTTAGCAAACCATTCTGCCAAAATTTGATCCGGGATATAAACTTTCACTAAATGTCGTCAACGCCGCCATTCATGAATATGGTCTGAAATATATGTAGACGTCAACTGTTTTAATGAAGTTAATAATTCTGTGCCATTGTCATATCTGACAGGCAACTGAAAATGAGTTAAGAATGAAGTAGCTAACTGACTAAAATTATAAAAAGAGCTTCGTGGCAACTCAATGTACCACTTAGTCGCAAGACCAATTAGAGTGCGTTGAAAAATCCTTAAGCGAATTGAAACATATATAATGGAATTTGATGCACACCAGAGGTGATAGGTCATCACATGGTTCGACGGATCTTCTCCAGGTTTACCCTCAAACTTGGGAATATCACTGAGCAACTTATTAGGCATTGGCGACCAATACAGAAGATAATAAATTGGATCGTTTGTAAGGCGCGACAAGTCAGGTAAATCCAAATTTGCGATGAACGGTAACTAACAGTTATGGTCTCGAAAACCTTGGGACACAAGACCAGCTCCAAGAGGAGGATACCCAGGATAACCTGGAATTGGATTTCCATTCAGAATATTATATCCTCCCAGAAAACCAGGATTAACCGGACCAAACTGGGGTTGTTGAGATTGAGGTTGTCTACGAAACCAAAGATTCTAGGTTCGATCCCCAATGGAGTTGCCAATTTGTTAAGCGGATAAATCGTTCTTGCGGACAAGACCGATCTCTCTAGTATCAATTGATATCTAGCAACAAGCAGGACAAGAAAATCTACTTTTCTCTAAACATATTTCAATTCATTAATAAAAACTAAGAGGTGTTTTAGACCCTACCTTAAGTCCAACGCTAGTTTGTGGCAGCCTTGCTCCAATAGCTTCAAAGAGTTTCCTTTTAATAACCTGCAAACAAAAACAAGCACACATCAAAGAACACCTGCATAGCTAACATAGTAAATCATGTGCATCATAGTGATCAAGGAGTCTATGAAATAAACCATTAAACACAACTCATTGAGAAAAATAAACTTGATTCTATTAACTTTAACAAAGAAGAACTTTACAACCTTGCTGCCTTGATGCTGTACAAGCTCTTCCCAGGGTCCAAGCAGGAATCTCCTCTACTTTGGCAAGCCTCACTCTGCTCCCAATGAGATCAAAAGGAATGTAATCTCTCCTCTCAAAAGCTCAATTATGAAGACTATGTTCCAGCAGCATTTACCCTAAAAAATATTCAGCTTTCAACCTCTCAAGTAACCAGCCCAAAGCTTCATTTTATAGTGCAAGAGAAGGAGGTTACAGGTCCACCATTGAAGGGATAGAGTCTTCCTTCAAGGGGATAAGCTCCTCACATTAAGGGGTTAGCTCCTTAAGGAATGGGATGCATGCACCCTCGAGGAGCGAACTTGCCAGTGCAAGATTCCCTCTAGAAGCTTCCAGAATTGACTCAAAGTGAGTTTTTAAGAATAAACTTGCGCCTTTTTAACTTTTACAAGGGTTCGCACCCATACATGCAGATATAGAGCGGTCAAGTGCGCAGGATACATGACCAGTGGGTGCGGCACCGCAGGTAATGCTAAGAGAAAGTGCGAAACCAAAGTTTTAGAGATTTTTAAGGACTTTCCCTCATTTTCAAAGCTTGATATGCAGAGCCGAGGTTTAAGACTTGCAAATGAGGTATGTATGAGTGTTGATAGACTCATATTGATTACAAAAAGTCATGGTGAAAATTTTTCGTGTAACACTGCTCCATCAACATTGTCAGTAAATTCTTTAAAAAAATCTTTTCTATGAGTCATGTGGCACGTTGCTCCTAAATCAAGCAACCAATCATTTTTCCAAGAAGCAAGTGAAGCATTAAATAAATCTCCATTTACTCCAATATTACATTGTGCCACAACATAGTGAGTGGATTCAAGTGCTTTACCTTTGTCTGTATCATTAGTTTACCTTTCCGTTAGTGTTTTTTTCTGCTCAATTATCTCCCATGGTAGCTTGCATGTAGAGGCATCATGTGATCCATTTCTTTTGCAGCAAATGCAGTGCAAATCTGTGTTTTCTCCTTGATAATGTTTGCCCCCCTACCTTTGAAATATCTTCCTCTTCCTCTTAGACCACCTCTTCCTCTTGAAGAATCTTGAGCATGATGCTTTTCTTTATGAGCAAGGCACACAACCTCTTCAGAAGATTCAGGAGCTGTCTTCTTTCCAAAAGATTTCTCTCTTTCAGCAAACTTTTTCACAAGAGAGTCAAAGGTGATATCTTTGAGATTTCCATTTGCTTGCAATGACTCAAGATAATTGGAGTAAGTAGGATAAAGTGCCTTGAGAAAAGCAATAAAAGGAATATCCAATTCAACCTTAGTGGATTTGATATCATGCATTATAGACTTGACTTAAGATGCAAGAGCAAGAGGATCATTCTTTTATAGTTCAAGAGTGAAGAGTTTAATCATAAGTTGAACAACTTCAAGTGCAGAATGTGAGTCATAGAGTTCTTTCAGCTTTTGTAAGGCTTCAAAGGTAGTTGAAAATAACGAAATATGGCGACTCACTTCTTCATTGATAGATGTTGCGATTAATGCATAAGCTTTGTTGTTCTTGTTTTCCCAAATGATGAGCTTTTTGTCTGAGGTAGGTTGTACTAGTTCATTGTCTCTGTCTCCAATACACACTCCTTTCCACAACTCATTGAAAATGAGGGTGTGTTTTATCATCTAGGACCATGCATGATAGTTCTGCTTGCAAGTGAGAACTATTCCCACCATGAATATGATTGAATGCATTCTGTAAAAAAAATTACTTCTGTTGATGGAAAAATATATATATGGTATACCTTCCACTTCTCAAATATATATGCTATATTTTCCATATGGCATATACCCATATATGTTTTTTTATACCATATAACACATCGCCATAAAAAAACTTAATGAATTTCACGTCACGTTCACTTCTATTATTCTCATTCGAAATAATACATTATCAATCCATATAATATATTATTATTCTTATTACTCCATTCTAATCAAACACACATTAATCATAAGGATGACCGTACATATAACACAACCTTCACACATGAACATATGCTTTCATGTAAAAAAATGTATCGCACCAATAATACACCATCATACTTTACGATCTCTCTTTTTATTTAAACATACAAACAATGCAACATGGAGTTAAAACCAACGCACACCAAGAATGCACGGTCTTCAAAAACAACAAAGGTTAATGCACCAGACAGGTATGGGTCTCACCAAGGTTCAAGCATTTAGAATAGATTTCATCCAGCACTCACCAGGAAATTCCATTCCAGCACTCATAGTTTATCAACACACCGAACAACAGTACCGTTTACACCCCATTTACACGCAAACCATGACCAACACAACCAGTGCACAGTTCAATGAAGTTCACGATCAAATGCAGAGTAGTAATCCAACATTCCATTCAATGCAGGGTGCGGCATAGCATACCATTTACACACAATCCTCTGAGCACACAACACACGGTCTCACAGTGATTGCAATGCAGCCAATGCTCCAAATTCAGGCAGAGGGACAAGGAATAATGGCAGGGAAAAAATGAGGACAATGGCAAAAAAACTTACGGGAGTTACAGCACAAAAAACTAATTTGGGCACCTGTGGCTCTGATACCATGTCAGAGAGGTAGTAACTCCTCAACCAAAAATTGATTAGTGTTTATTCTTTCACTTAGGTCTTTATTATATACATAAGAGAGACTGTTCACTTCATCTCCGGATGACAATTGATATTACTTATTTATTTATTTACATTATATTCACCCAATCATGATGATTAGATGTCAACACATTATTTTAGATTTCATAATCTAATATTCACTCAATCATGAGGATTAAGTCTCAACACATTATTTTACGCAATCCTGAAGATTAAGTCTCAACACATTATTTTAGATCTCAAATAGATTATGAGCACGCTTAGATTAGCTGTTGATGACGGTGCAGTTGTGCCAGATTTCTCCGGCACTCCCACTTAATTCTTTGATCTTTCCCATCTTAACCATCGCTGCACCAAACCTTAGGTGCCACCTGTGCAGGTTATAGCATTCTGAATTTGTGTTCACCACATTGTTGGTGTTTGTACGCAGAGCTGCATCGGAGGTAAACAACCTGTGCTTCCTTTTAAGCTCTTCGTAGTACACATTGTCCAGGGTGTTGGGTGTCATAATCTCCATGGGGACTGTCGTTTTCACGTTGCTGGGGCTTCCTTGGGGACACCATGCTTTCAATATGTTGGCTTAATTAGGATCCAGAGATGGGTCAGTCTGAAAAGTAGCGTTGAAGTTGTAGAGCCTGCTTACGAATGAAGAGCAGTGAGACACGCTGACTGTGTGTGCTCCTGCACGCATACACCCAACCCAACGTAACAAATTAATTACAATGATGAACATATATATAGCACTATTCATAACATTTGAGTTAGTTTTAATTGTTGTAATTTATAGTTTACAAATGATGAACATATATATATAACAATATTCATAATATTTGAGTTAGTTTTAATTGTTGTAATTTATAATTTACAAATTAACACTTTATGTTATTCTAAATACTCATTATTTAGAATTTAAGCATTTCTACTTATAAAATTTTCGAAAAATATTTTTAATGATTTTAAATGCAATATTACTACTGGGACTGGTTGCAATAGAGTGTGTTAATAAACATTAACAATAATTAGTAAGTACCTGAGAGTATGACCATCTCTTCCTGTGACAGACCTTTGGCTGAAAAGATTTGGGTTAGCTGTGTTACATTGAAAAATGGGGGAGGTAAGTTTCCTGTGATACCTGAAACTCATGAAATTCTTCCATCCCTCCGTCCAGCCGGAACATCCCAACTAAGACCATATCTGTATGGAAATGCCTGCCAACATTTATTAAAAAATTAGTGGCTTTTCAATATTGCATATTTGTCGTGCAGGACATTTTCCATAAAATTGTGAGCGAAAGAAAAAAACAATAAAATTACCAGCTTTGCGCTATCTCTAGTAGCAAATGCGAGGATGTCTACACAAGAAACAGTATTTGGGCAGACCTTCTCTAATCATTAATAGAAGACTGATACAAAATTCATCCTCTTTCACTCAGAGGGATTCACCAAAAGAAATTCAACAACAAAAGTTACTCTGTCTCCTCCTGAGATTTTACATTACTGTGTGTAAAAATCTCATTTACATTTACTGCTGTGAAAACATTTTACATATACTGCTGTAAAAAAAATCACATTATGCACTTTGCATATTACAAAACTTCATCTGCCTTCACACTCGCACTACTGTGCAAATTTCAGTTCATTTCGTAAGTCCATTTTTACATTCACACCGCTGTGTGTGTTTTTCACCTGCACACTGCTTCCCCTGTTTCATTACATGCTCCCCTGTATTTTTCAATATTCACTTCTTCGCACTGCTGTGCGTTTCATTCCCAAAATACAATACACCAAAAAAAAGTTACAATGTGTTTTACTTATTTAGTAAAACAAAAAACTTACACCCGTGAATTTAAAATAATAAAATTAAAAACTATATGACATGCCCATACCTATTTTAAATTTGCCATACCTCGTAGGAAATAAAAACATTAAAATTAAAAGTTTCGACCAACCTTTTACCTATCACAATAACTTTGCATTAAATATTTTTACGGTGGTCAAACAAAACTTTTACGCAATGTCAAAATTCATTTGGTGCAGGTTTGATGAAGTCCAACAACTGTTGATTTGCCCTCATGAAATCGAACGGTTCACAACAAAATCGGGAGACCCTTTTCAGCCGAACTTTATGTCCCAATGGAAAGTGGTTTTGAAGACGTACAGTTGGACGCGTGGCCAAATTCTATTGCATCGGGCGCGCTTGTACGAAAAACACTTGCAAACCAAAAGCGATCCGATGAGCTTTGATGGTTTCGGGAATGGTTTTTAAAGTTGTCGTTTAAATGCTGCTGCACGACAAGTTGAAATTAATATTTCAACACTCCCCTTTAATTTCAACTGCTGGGCATTCTGTCATACCCAGACACTTTCTCAAAAATTCGAAGCTTTTATGGTCCAATGGCTTTGTCAATATGTCTGCAACCTGTTCCTGAGTCCTGCAATGTTTTAAGACAATTTCACCATTGCTTACCAATTCCCTAATGTAGTGAAACCTTGTGTCGATGTGTTTCTTTCTCTTATGAAACACTGAATTCTTTGATAACGCAATAGCTGAGCTATTGTCACAAAAAATCATTGTTGCTTTTGTCTGCTCCTGGCCTAAGCTCCTCAACATCCTTCTCATCCAAACTGCTTGACATGTTGCTGTTGTAGTTGCCACATATTCTGCCTCTGTTGTAGACAACGCCATGATAGGCTGTTTCTTAGAAGCCCATGAAATGGCTCCTGAACCCATGTGAAAGACATAACCGGAAGTGCTTTTCCAATCATCTACACTTCCATCCCAATCACTATCAGTGTATCCAATTAAATTTGAACATTCTGAGACATTATATAAGATGCCAAACCTTTTAGTACCTTTGACATACCTCAAAATTCTTTTTGCTTCTTGCCAATGTGCTTCCTTTGGCCTCTCCATGAATCTGGAAATTAAACTAACAGCAAACATTATGTCAGGTCTAGTTGTAGTTAAATACATAAGGCTGCTAACTATACTCTTGTACAAGCTAGAATCAAAATCCTTGTTGCTGTCCTCTTTGCTGAGTTTTAATCCCATTACTGTGGGAGTGATCGCTGCCTTGCACTCTTGCATATTAAATCTACCCAACACTTCATTTACATATTTTGGTTGAGAAATAAAATTCCTTTTTCATTTTGATCTACTTCTATTCCTAAGAAGTATCTCAGCAAACCCATGTCAGTCATTTCAAATTCCTCTTTCATGACTGTTTTGAAATTTTCAATAAGACAAGCATCATTGCCTGTGAAAATAACATCATCAACATATAACACAACAATTAACAATTTACCATCTTTTTCTTTGATGTAGACTATGGGTTCTCCCTCACATTTGTCAAACTCATTTTCCAGTAGATAGGAGTCTATCCTACTGTACCATGCTCTTGGCGCTTGCTTTAGCCCATAAAGAGCTTTCTTCAATCTGCATACTTTGCGTTCTTGGCCTTTCTTTTCATAGCCTAGAGGTTGTTCAATATAGACCTCCTCCTTTAACACTCCATTTAGGAATGCTGACTTCACATCCATTTGGTAAACTTTCCACTTGTTTTGAGCTGCTATGGACAACACTGCTCTCACGGTTTCCATTCTTGCAACCGGTGCGAAAGTTTCTTCATAATCTCTCCCATACTGCTGCTTGTACCCTTTGACAACCAGCCTTGCCTTGTGCCTTTCAATTTTGCCTTCAGAATTTCTCTTGGTCTTATAAACCCATTTGACTCCAATGACTTCTTTACCTTTTGGTAGCTCAACCAACTCCCATGTTTTGTTTCTCTCTATGGCATTCATTTCCTCATCCATAGCTTCTATCCATTTCTTATCTTTAATTGCATATTCGAAATGAATGGGATCATCAACATGAAAATATAATGCAAACAAGGAATTCATACCTTCATTTGCTGCCTCTTGCTCATAAATGTCACTTAAATTTCTGAACTTCTTGCCTCTTTCATTTGGTGTGCAAGTGCTTGAAGATGCACTTGAATTTCCACTTTGTGGTGTGCTTGGAGAAGCACTTCCATTTCTCCTCAAGGGTGTTGCTTGCTGCCCTTGTGTTGGTACTGCTGTTTGGGGATGTGTTTCAGCCATCTCCTCAGCATCTTCATCATGAGACAAACAGTTTTTAACATTCACTGTTTTCTCTATGCTTCCATCCCAAGCTTCCTCCTCAATGAACTGAACATCTCTGCTTACAAAAAACTTCTTAGTAGATGGGATATACAACCTGTATGCTTTGGATTCCTCACTGTATCCAATGAAAATACATTTCTCCCCTTTGCTGTCCAACTTCCTCCTTAGCTGATCTGGAATGTGTGCATAAGCCACACATCCAAAAACTCTCATGTGGGTGACTCCTTGCTTTCTCCCACTCCATGCTTCTTCTGGCACTCTGTTCATCATTGCTTTTGTAGGACACCTGTTCAAATATATTGCTGCCACAATTTATTTAGCTTCGCCAATAATCATGTTGGCAAATGTTTTGCCTTCAACATGCTCTCGCCATATCCATGATGGTCCTGTTCTTCCTTTCAGCAACTCCATTTTGCTGTGGGGTGTACCTTGCTGTAAATTGCTCGTGAATTCCATTTTCTCTACAAAATCGTAGGAATTCCTTGGAGATATACTCACCTCCTCTGTCAGTTCTCAGAACTTTGATATGCAGCCCTCTTTGGTTTTCTACAAGTGCTTTGAAATTTCAGAATTTTTCAAACACTTCACTTTTGTTTTTAAGAAAATATACCCAAGTTTTTTTTGTAAAATCATCAATGAATGTTAGAAAATATTGGCTGCTTGCTAGTGATGGAGTTTGCATTGGTCCACATACATCTGAGTGGACAATCTCTAAGGGTGCCTTTGCTCTTATGCTTTTCCCTGATGGAAAACTTTCTCTGTGTTGTTCTCCCAATATGCAACCTTCACAAAGGCTGTTCGGTTTCTCTATCAATGGTAATCCTCTTACCATCCCTTTTCTACTCAACAAATTAAGACCTCCAAAATTGAGATGTCCAAATCTCAAGTGCCACAACCAATTTTCATCCTTTGGCATGCTTTGGTAAGCCTCTTGGGTAACTGTTGCAATAACTTCTTTGTTTTTCAAATCTGCTCTAATTCTAAGAGGGAACATTATGTTCTTTGTCATCTTCACTTAAGCAATGCATCGTTTGCTGGGTGCCCTATCCATGATGGTGCATACATCATTCACAAAATAAACATTGTAACCCTTATGGATAAGCTGTCCAATACTCAAGAGGTTACATCTCATTCCAGGGACATAGTAGACATCTGCTATGGTTTTCTTTTCACCCTTCTTTGTAAATATTTTGACTTCTCCTTTTTCCATAACATAAATTTTGCTATCAGTCCCAAGTGTAACTTCTGATTTCACATTTTGATCTAAATTGGAAAACAGAGCTATGTTTCCTGTCATATGGTTGCTGCAACCTGAGTCTAAAAACCATAAGTCTTCACTATTTGTTTCAGCCATGTTACAAGCTAATAAAACATTATTTTGGCTGATATTTTCTCTAGTGATATTTGCACTAGAACTATTACTTATATCATGTTGCTTCTTCCTACATTCACTGGCATAGTGCCCATATTTTTTGCAGTAATAACATTGGACATTGGATTTTCCATACCTTTGTCCTTGAGCATGATGTTGTCCTCTTTGTTGGCTGTTTCTTTGGCCTTGGTTCTGATTTGGATTGTTGCCTCTTCCTTGAGCATTTGCTGGGCTGTTCCTTCCACCTCTGTTCTGGCTTCTGCCTCTTCCTCTCTTGTTTCCTCTGCCTTGACCTCTTCCTCTTCCAAAGGACATCTGGGTCTTGAAGGCTTGCTCTAGAGATGAGTTTTCATTTCTACTCAACCTCTGCTCATGTGTTATCAGTGATGCATGAAGTTCATCAACAAAAAAGTTTGAGAGATCCTTTGTCTCTTCTATGGTGGTGACAATCACATCAAATTTTGAGGGTACGACCCTCAAAAGTTTCTCCACAATCGTCCTTTCTTCAAGAACTTCTCCATGAGTCCTCATTTGTGTGACCAATCGAATCACATGTGTGAAGAATGAGTCAATATTGTCTGACTCTTTCATGCAAATATTTTCAAAATCTCTCCTCAGCAACTGTAGTTTTGCTGTCTTCACTTTCTCCATGCCTTGATAGGCTGTCTTGAGAGTTTGCCATGCTTCTTTGGATGTCTTAGTTGCTGCTATCCTTGGAAACACACTTTGGTCCACTGCTTGATACAAAAATACAAGGGCTTTGGAATCCTTTTTCCTATTGCTATTCAACAGATCTTTCTCTGCCTGAGTTAATCTGTTAAACTCATTTTCATCTGTTGGTTTTTCAAAACCATCTTGAACTAATTCCCATAAATCTTGACAGGCAAACAGGGCTCTCATGGTTATTGCCCAATAGTCATAGTTTTTCCCATTAAACTGTGGGAATTGAGGATTAAACATACCCATGCTGGTGCTTGTGCTAGCCATTCCTTGCATTCTCAACTATGCTATAAAATGCTTGACTGTGTATTAAAATAACTGATTGTTTCTTCAGCAGCAACACAAAAAAAACCCTGAGAAATACCTGGATCCTCTTCACTGAGTCTTCACTTTGCTGGAGAAGATTTACTGCTGCAACAAAAGCTCCTCCCTTCAGCTTCTTTAACACCTTCAAAGAGCCTCAACAAGCTCTGATACCACTGCTGGGGATATTTTTGGTAAAATCCCAAAAACAAACAAACAAACTACACACAGAGACAATGCTCTGTTTTTCTCCAGGATCTTTTGCACAGGGAAGCTTGAAAAATTTCTGAGAACAGAGTATTACACACCCATAAAAGCCATTATTTTCATTAATAAAAGACTGATACAAAATTCATCCTCTTTCACTCAGAGGGATTCACCAAAATAAATTCAACAACAAAAGTTACTTTGTCTCCTCCTGAGATTTTACGCTGTGTGAAAATCTCATTTACATTTACTGCTGTAAAACAAACTTTTACATATACTGCTGTAAAAATAAAAATCACATTATGCACTTTGCATATTACAAAAACTTCATCTTCGTTTTTCTTTGCCTTCACCCTCGCACTGCTGTGCAAACTCCAGTTTATTTCATAAGTCCATTCTTACATTCACACTGCTGTGCGTGTTTTTCACCTGCACATTGCTTCCCCTGTTTTTCTATATTCACTCCTTCGCACTGCTGTGCGTTTTCATTCCAGAAAAATTGACCAAAAAAAAACATTACAATGTGTTTTACTTGTTCAGTAAAACAAAACTTACACCCGTGAATATAAAATAATAAAATTAAAAACTATATCCTATGCCCATACCTATTTTAAATTCGCCATACCTCCGTAGGAAATAAAAACATTAAAATTTAGAGTTTCGACCAACCTTTTACCTATCACAATAACTTAGCATTAAATACTTTTACCGCGGTCAAACAAAAAACTTTTACGGCACGTCAAATTTATTTGCTACAGGTTTCATGAAGTCCGACAGCCGTTGATTTGCCCTCATGAAATTGAACGGTTCACAACAATATCGGGAGACCCTTTGTTACCGAACTTTACGTCCCGATGGAAAGTGGTTTTGGAGACGTACAGTTGGACACACGTAAAAATCTTATTGCATCGGGCGCGTTTGTACAAAAACCACTTGCTGAGCAAAAGCGGTCCGATGAGGTTTGGGTGGTTTTCCTAAATGGTTTCGTTGGAAATTAATTACGCGGCAGGTGAAATTACATTTTTAACAATAGGCTCAGGTTTACGAACACCATTGAAGCTTTCCATTTCTTTATCCTCATGTTTTTTTCGGTCTAGGCCCTTTTTCTCCTTTTCGAACAAATCCCATTCTGCTAATTTAGGCGGAATGCCGAGACATTTCATGACAATTGTCCTGGGAATCGGATGTGATATTTTTTGTTTCTTGAGGGCACACTCTTCATCCGCCTGTATCTCCTGCCAAGCATGAGCCTTTTCCTTTTCCTTTTCCTTTTCATCAAAATACTTCGTTGTAGATGTGGCCCTGTATATAGCAATGCTTCTCGGATCACAGGGCAGTGGGTCTATCCAGAAATATTATGAATCCAACGCCTCTTTCGCAGTTATTCTCCGAGAAGGACATAGTTGAATCATCTTCATGAGAAGATCCATTGCATATCGATCCATGGAAGAGATTAGTTTTTTCCATTTCAGCCCTTGAGCAGTTGACTTCAAATTCACATTTTTCGATTTCGGAAGACTGGTGACACCAGGCCAGCTGCTCTCATTTGGATTCCCGCAAGAGTCAAATATCGTATGTCACTGCCCTATCTCTCCATTTCCAAGGAAGAGACAGTCTCGGTGATCCGATAGAAACATCTCCACAAAGACACATCCAACTAACCATATGTCGACTTTTGGTCCATAAATAGTTTGACCTAGAAGCAATTATGGGGGGCTATAATACAATGTGATTACTTCATCGGTTAGCCGTGCGCCATTCCAACAACGATAGAGGGATTTGGCAAGCCCAAAATCAGCAATATTCAGAATTCTGTTGTTGTTAATCAACAAATTTTAGCCTTTGATGTCTCGATGAAGCACGCCATTTCTGTGCAAATAATGTAGACCCAATAACAATTGTTGCATGTAACACTTTATTTCAGCTGGGCTGAATTTGTTGTTTCTTACTTGCCTTAGTCGATAAAGGTCATGATCCATACATTCAAAAACCATGACAATGTGTCTATCAGTACCACCAACTGTTGGTAGAATCCCAGCTGAACTAGATTCCTTTTTAGGAAGTGTACTATCGACTATATGCTCCTTTGATACTTGATGAGCATTTTCTCATGTTACTAACGATTTTAGCACATTCACAAGACACTTTAGTGATGATACTTTTATGGATGCCTTCTGCGCAAGAGTTATGGAGCTGGGATCTGTATTTAATGTACCTTGTGCAATTCTTGACAGAGCATTGACCATTCGCTCAAATAGATTGGTAGCCTCTAAATCACAGTCATAGTTCACAAATATATCTGCCAGCATTTGAGAACCCTTGCTGACTATTTCAGCGTCTTCCTCTTGTATATCCTGAGGCCACTTATCCCACTAAACATCATCAATTGAACAGAAACACTCTTCCAGATCTTCAAATCCTATTTTAATGTCCATATCATTTATATTCACAGATTCTTTGTCTAACCCAAATCTCTCCTCTCTTAGCATGTTTGAACCAAAATCCAAATTTGTTTCATTGGACCTATCAATGACTTCTTGATGATCAAATCCTACAATTTTACCATCATCAATATCTTTGCCCATTTCTCCATTTGAAGTTTTCTTTGATTTCCTCCTTTCAAGCCCCCCTTCATGTCACTTCACAGCCTCCTACAAGGTTTCCTCATGGGCATCTAAATTGACATTGCTTTCGTCTTACTCATCCTCATCTAGACCAAAGTCTTCAGGACAAAGTGATTCTGCTTTTTTTCTTTGCAGTCTTAGTACCTCAGCCTCTTCAATTGCCGGTAGCTCATCATCACTAGATTGGATCTCATAGTCAATATTATCAGCACTATAATATCGGTTTTTTCCTTTGCCCCATGCCGCTTTCCTTTCTTCCTCCTGTTCATCATCATCTTCTTCCATTAGTTGTGCAACCTCATTTAATTCTTCATCATAATCTGGAATTGTCATAACCTGATTTTTTGCAGAATTTAGTGCTTCTTCATGAATCATTTCTGGAGATTCATTTTTATCTTTCTTGCTTTCACTTACAGTGGTCACATATCCACTTTAATTTTCAGTTTCATTTATGTTATTGTCCACTGCCCTTGTTGCCTCTGCTGATAGAGGTTTTGTTCCTTCTTTAGTTATAATAACAACAACCTCATCATCATCATCTTGATTATTTCCTGCAACATCTTCATTTTCAACATTATAATCATCTAATGCTTCACCTTGTTTTTTTTCACCATCGCTATCATCTTCCTTTCGACATGCTTTAACTTCTGCAAATGAATTTTCTAAATGCTAAAATTCTTCTTGAATTTTACTACACTGCTCAACGCATTCAGGACGTGAATGTAATGGCACATTGTGCAGCGAACAACGTTCAAAGACCCGCGTAATTATATAATGCGCCATGGCTCTGATACCACTGAAGCATAAAAATTGATAGCTTGTTGACTTGAATGTAAAAATACACAATAGGTATTTTGTAATAATAATTTATTATATATAAAAATGTATAAGTGTTGAATGTTACACTGAGGACCCGCATATAGATACCTAAGCAGGTGTCATTTCGTGACTGGGCATGTCTTTTAGACATGCCTTCTCACTTAACTTAATGACTATTTAACCTAATCAATATTTGATTATTTACTATTTACATTTATTTTACTTGTTATGAATTATATTCATAACGGCTATGTTTTTACTATCGTTAGGAACATAAGCAATTATAGAGAATGTAAAATATAAACCCTGAATGCTTTCAAAGCTTGTACTAAGGCATAAACGTGTTTCTCTATGATATCATATCTCAGTTCAGCATCTCTCATAACCTTACTGAAGAAGGACATTGGTTGTTCTTGTTGATCATCACTTCTTTGCAATAAAACAACTGCTATAGTGGTATCTGAGGCAAAGGAGAAAATACTAAACAATTTTGTATAATCATGCCTAGTTAACACTGGGGCTCCTGAAATTGCCTTTTTATTTGTGAGGAGTATTTAGCTTGAACAATCCAACTTCCTTGTCTTTCTTGTGCATATCAATGATATCTTTCACAATTTCAATATAATTAGGTATAAACCTCCTTAAAAAAAATATTTTCCCTAAGAATCACTGAATCTTTTTTTTTTTTAGGCAAACTAATTCCCTGAATTGTTGAAACTCTACAAGGATCAATAATAACTCCTTTTTAAATTATGTGTCCCAACAATCTTCCTTCCCTCATTGCAAAAAATGACTTCTTAGGATAAAAGAAATCCCAATTTTTCTGCAATTTTCAAAAACTTTTCTCAAGTCTTTAATGTGTTTAGCATCAGAATCAGAAAACACTGTCAAATCATCAAGGTAAATGACTATGAATTTATTTACCTTACCCACAAATGTCAGATCCATGGCCCTTTGAAATGTTGCTCCAACATTGATTAAACCAAATGGCATCTAGGCATACATGAAAGTGCCCCAAGGAGTTGTGAATGCAATCTTCTCTCTGTCTTCTTGATTAACCAGAATCTGGTTGTATGTAGAAAAACCATCTAACATTGAGATCTTATCATAACTTGATACACCTTGAAGCAATTGATCCATTTTTAGTAATGGATAATTATCTTTTAGGGATAATTTATTTAAGTTTCTAAAGTCGACACGAAGTCTAATTTCCCCATTTTTCTTCCTGACAGGTACCAGAGTAGCTATTAATTCAGAGAATCTTAAGGGAACAATTATTTTAGCGTCCAACAATTTTCTCACTTCTTTCTCAATAATAGGAAGTGGGACTGGGTTAATTCTCCTTAATTTCTGTTGAAAAGGTTTAGCTCCTGGTTTCAGGGGAATTTTATGCTCAATGATAGCTGTGTCATACGTTTTTAGCTCTTCATATGACCATGCAAATATATCTTTGTATTGTTTAAACAAATTGATATATTTTTCTTTCATTTCTTGAGGCAAACTGGATGAAATTTTGATATTTCTCACCTCTTCTGTAGTACCAATATTACAGTCTTGTACATCTTCCTGTTGTGAACTTAACAGTAAAGTTTTTGACACATCAATTTTATCAAAAAGTTTTTCAAGAGGAACTAATCCCTTTGGGATATAGTTATTTGACAACTAAATGATATCACGATCGACAATTTTTTGTTTAAAATTCAAATCTGAATTACCTTCATTTGAATTAATTTCATCACCATTTTCTTCCTCAATGTGTAAACCAGAAAATTTATTGATTTCCAGTAAAAAAAAATTAACTACTGATCAACTTCAAAAACTTGCCAATGCTTCAACTTATCTGGGATGGAAGGTCTGTACTTTACTTCAATCTAGTAATGTAATTGTTAAAATTGGCAACTAGGGCCAAACTCCTTGTGGGTCATCTTATTTATGGCAGCTGATAGTTTTCTTGGACGCCTCTCATCGAGAGGTGTAGGATTGATCTAAAGATCATCCGATTCCGATAAGTATTTATGGAGAGATGAATTTATTTGTGTTATGGGACAATTCGTCAAGGTCGGCCAGCAACTAAACTAGCTCCACTTGTGCTCCACAGTTTGGTATAAATACAAGTGCCTTGCAAGTCATTTGAACACACACATCCCTTGAGGTTTCTTCTTCTCCACTTGTTTTGGGTTTTTAGTGGAACGAAGAATCGCTAAGGGAAAAACGCAGGTCTAGAAGGAGACCCTTTACGGAGCAAAAGAAGGATGCCCTAGCCGCTATCATAATGAAGCCTAGCCACAGGTCTTGTGAAGGTTTGGCTGCAGTTCAAAGGGAAATCTATCCATTGTTTAAGGGAGCTTCAATAGCCCTAATCTTGGAGCCCTAGCTGCAGTCTATTCATAGACTAACGCAGTTCTATCATGCCCTAAATGCAGGTCATATCAAGCCCTAGCTAAACGCAATCCATACGCTGTTTTGGAAGGGTTTGAGATAGCCCTTAGATGCAACAAAAGGGATGCCCTGGCCACAGTAAAGAGATTCATATACACAGCCCAAAAAGGGCTCCTATACGTTGCCCATAACTGCTCCTATATGCTGCCCTAATCTATATGCAGCAAGGCAACCCTAACCACAGCAAGAGAAGAGCCCTAGTGACAACATTAAAATTGGGTGCTGACAAGTGTTGTTAGTTAGGCATTTGGATGCCACCATTGTGTTAGGGAGATAGGTAAAAGCGTTGGGTCTAAAACTACCTCAAAGGGTCAGCATGAAGGGCAACATCTTTGTGGAAGACAACAACAATCATTAAGTGCAATTCTGGGCCAGTTTTGATGGGCTGTTAGGGACTTTGGTTAGTACCCCAACCAGTCCAAGAATTGCAGCAGTGCACAATAAGTATAACAGTATAATGATGTGATAGGTGGCAGCATGATGAAGGCAACATGGTGCCGTATGGTGCAGCAATGGGACAACATGGTAATGATGGACATATAGCGGCATCAAGAATGTATTATAGCAACAGGATGATGAGGTATTGCAGCATGCATTTGGGTGCAACATAGTGCAATAAGAGCTCAACATAGTGCATCATGAGGAGATGCAGTACAGTGATGGGTACAATCATGATTAGTGAAGCATGATGAGATGCAGCATAGTGATGATGGGTGTAGCATGGTGCAACACAGTGAAGTGCAGCATGATGATGAGGTGCAACACAATGATAGGTGCAGCATGGTCATGGAGTCACCTTGGAGAATCGATTGAAGTAGCGTGTCTTCAACTGAGTTCAACTACCTCATGTATCATCTTCTTAGAGATGATCTATGCTCTTATTTAGATAAGTCAAAGTGTTGACTTCTGTTGTATATGTACTATCTCTCTCTCTCTCTGCTGAACTATTGAAGAACATATACGAATAATTGATCGAGGGTTTCCCCACATTGGGGTTTGTCCCTGGCTAGCGCCACATCTTGAGTCCTCTTGTCTTGGCTTGTCTTCTGTGATTTATGTTTATGTTCTATCTGCAATTTACTATTACGCTGATGTGATTGCTAATTAGGAAAAGATATTGAACTAACTGTGAAAATTGAAATAAATTTCTCTAAGCATAGAACATACCTAAAATTAATAGTAATTGCAAAGGATTGGGCGTTTTAAAAGAATTTGTAGAGACTTCCAAAGAATCTGCATGTATGTATCTTCTCTTGGAATTGATGAGATGTTGAAGGCCCGAAAATATTTTTCCACACAATCCCATACTTCATTCCTATAAGCTCTGAGTCTAGAATGCTTGGTTTGACAAAGATTTCTAATCTGTTTTATAATTAATTCTGAATCACTATATAGTATATACACCAGGTTTTGTACTTTCAGACCTTTAGCTAATTCCAATCCTAAAATCAAGGTTTCAAATTTTGCCACATTATTTGTGAGTTCAAAATCTAATTTGAAGGATTGGGTTACATTTTTCTTGTCAGGAGAAATGAGTACAATTCTTGCACCAACTCCATCCTTAGAAAATGGCCCATCAAAATACATCTTCCAAATATTAGTATTTAAAAATTGAGGTATATTGACAATATCCTCAATTCTGGTTTGAGATTAGAGAGATCATTTGTAGCCAAAGTAAAGCGTCCAAAATCTTGATCAATGGCATAAATTGGATGATGTATTGCTTGATCAACTTTACAGACAGTATTAATGAATCTTACTTCTCTTTACAGTCTTAAATGTTCTCCTCAATAAACTGGGATTGTAGCATAAGATATGTCCATCTACAAGCTTCCTCCAAGCTTAGCACAACAAGATGTTGACAACAGCATGCCAAATTTTGGTGGAATGTCTGTGTTAAAATTGGCAACTAGGGCCAAACTCCATGTGGGTCATCTTATTCATGGCTGATAATATTTTGATTAGATTCCCTCTCGTCGAGAGCTGTAGGATTGATCTAAAGATCATTCAATTCCGATAAGTATTTAGGGAGATATGAATTTATTTTGATTATGGAATAATTATCAAGCCGATCTACAACTCATGTAGGCTCAGAAGCCCAACAGTCGCATCTATTCAATCATCAACAATTGTGTATAAATACAGGAGGTCTTTTCCTCATTTGGACACACTCATCTCATCACATCTCTCTCTCTCCTCCGCAGAAAAGAGGCTCTTCTCTACTATGCAGAAAAGAGGCTCTTGTCTACTATGCAGAAGAGAAGGAAGGATGCAGTTTTAGGACAGCAACTGCAGAACCTAAGTTTGACCAGCGTTGACCAGAAGACTCTCTCCTCAAAACTGCGTTGTAGGTCCATCTGGATCTCTTCTGAAGGCTGCATTTTTTGGTGGTGGAATCAAGCCGATCCGACGGTCGGTTTGCAAGATATTGTTTGGCCTAGTTTGGGAATGATCTAGGGTTTGCTGCTACTGATGTAAATCAGATTTATGTACTATTTCGCTCTGCTGGATTATTGAAGATAAAGGAAGATTTGATCAAAGGGTTTCCCCACATTGGGGTTTGTCCCTGGCTAGCCGCCACATCTTGTGTCTCTCGTCTTGGCTTGTTTTTTGTCGATCCTTTAATGTTCTATTTGCACTTTACTTTATATACATATGATTGCTAATCTATGGATAGTAATAAAAAAGATAAGTAAACTGTTATAAGCATAGAACATACCATAACTTAACATGGGATTAGAGTTGAGGTGAAGACAAAGCCCGAGCAAGAGCAAGAGAAATCACCGAAGAGAAGATTGGCAAGGCTATCCTAAAAGAACTATGGGGTCCTCAACACTCTTCCCTGCTGAAGACAAGCTCCGTGAGAAAGCTGACTGTCACGGATGGAAAATGTCTATCAATATAACCTTAAAAGATCATGGAGTGTTGGACCATGTAAGAGGCAATATTGTTGAGCCTCCATCAAATGCACCTGTTGCTGCCAAGAACAAATGGAAAATCGGTGAGGTCAAAGCAAAGAAGATCATTCGAGACTCTATTGACAAGCGCTTGGTGGCCTACATCTCCAACCTGAACACCTCCAAGGAAATCTATAATAGACTGGTGAATTTATTTAAAGTTAATGATGCAAATCAAGTTTTGTTTCTTAGAAATAACCTGAAGGAAATTAAGAAGGGTAAAGATAAGAGTATGCAAGCATACTTCTTAAGGATCACCGAAATTAGGAACGATCTCCTATCTATTAGGGAAACTATTACTGATAGGGAAATGGCACTCACGACTCTTGGAGGATTACCATCCGAATGGTATGTGTTCAGGACTACTCTTCTGAACAATAATGTAATTCCTGGTTTCGAGGAATTAATGGCTAGATGCATTCAAGAAGAAACAAGGGTAGAAGAGCAAGAAATGCCCATGCCTAAAGGTCCTCCTGCTGCCTTTTCTTCTCATGCTAAGAAAAGAAATAATTTCGGGACTAAATAAAAAAGAAAGGCTGGACCTAAGGGTGGAAGAAAAGGACTAAAGTAGGTCACTATGCAAGGGAGTGCCCTGATAGAAAGTACTCACACCAGGACGATGATCAAAATCCCTCTCATGGCAATCAAGGGAATGGAAAATTTAATAGCAAAGGTAAAAGGAGTGCTGGAAATCAAGGAAGAGGACAACTATTCAAGAAGGCTAGAAATTCTAGGTATGAATCCAAACTTGTTGAAAATAAGCAGGATGAATATTATCTACCAGCTGCTCTATCTACCTCTGCTCCTTCAGACTCAATGGGAATTTGGCTCATCGATAGTGGTGCTTCAAGGCACTTCACTGGTTACGAAGAAGTTCTCCATAATCTGATAGAGAAAGAAACTAAATAGAGAAAGAAACTAACCTGGAAATTGTCCTTGGAAATAATATGAAATATCCCGTGAAAGGTGTAGGCAATGTCTCTCTCGAATTGAATCAAGGTAATATGATCCACTTACAGGATGTATTATATGTACCTGACCTTAAAAGAACATGGTGTCCATCTCGGTAACGGAAGACAAAGGCTACAAGGTGGCTTTCAGTGATGGCAAGGTACGTGCATGGAAAAACAATATTAAAGATGCCTTCACTCTTGGGGTTCGATTTGATTCATTATATCAGGTCGGGGGAAGTCCGCTAGGTGTCATGTCTTGTGACACATCTCAAGCCTTGATTGAGAGTCAAACTGAAAAGAAGATCAAGATCTTAAGGACTAATAATGGGACTGAATATGAATCTAAAGAGCTTCATGAATTTTGCAAAGAGGCTGGTATCAAGAGGGAAACTACTACACCATATACTCTTGAATAGAATGGTGCCATGCTCCATGATCAAAGACTTCCGAAGTTTCTATGGGCCAAAGCTGCAAAGGCTGTTGTATATGTACAAAACCGATGCCTCATCAAGCATTGGGTTCCAAGACTCCTGAAGAAATGTTCACTAGTAAGAAACCTAACATATCTCATTTTAGAATTTTTGGAAGCCCTGTATATTTTCATGTGCTGAAAGAGAAAAGAAATAAATTGGGTGCATATGGAAAGAAAGGAACCTTCGTGGGTTATGGAGAAAATACTAAGGGCTATAGAATCTATGTAGCCGATCAAAGGGAAGTCGTGATTAGTCATGATGTCACCTTTGACGAAGACATGGCTCTCAGCAAGGTGGACAATCTTCTGACTTTGAGGAGCTCTCAAGAAGCCAACACTAGGGAACCGAAAGAAAAGGATGATGAAACAATCTCTGATGTGGAAGAACCCATGGATCCGATTGATCCTCCTCCACATGAGCCCTCCTCTTCTAGGAAGAGGCCTTCATGGCTTAGGGGGCTACTTGATGATGCTGAAGGACATGCTACACCCCAAGGAACCTTCCGTGAAAGTAAGAAACCTAACAAGTATCAGGGATACCTGACCATCATGAGCACGATCATACAAAATGAGCCTTCATCATTCTCAGATGCCGTCAAGCATCAAGTATGGAAGGATGCTATGAGTCTATCATGAAGAATGATGTCTGGGAAGTAGTTCCCAAACCCCAAGAGAAGACAATTGTCACTTCTAAATGGCTTTACAAGATGAAGCATGCAACAGATGGAAGTACAGAAAAGTATAAGGCTCGTTTTGTTGCTTGTGGTTTCTCCCAGAAGAAAGGTATAGACTATGATGAGATATTTGCACCTATTGTCAGATATATGACCATCTACTCGATCATAGCCCTTGCAGCTTCACAAGGATGGAACCTACATCAGATGGATGTCAAGACCGTGTTCTTGCATGGTTCGATCAAAGAAGAGGTCTACGTGGAGCAACCTGAAGGATTTGAGATTTATGATCAAAAATCTCATGTATGCAGGTTGAA
>APFE031409006.1:110384-151340 GCA_000404065.3 Pinus taeda
CGATGCATATTGTTGTTTTAACCATTTAATCGAGAGAAGAGAATCCCTAAAATTCTGCAATTGCTAACGCCAACAAAAGCTCTCCCTATTTACGATAACAACTTGAAGTGGTGTAGCAATTGCCAAAAATGAAGCAAGGAATTTTAGTAAATATCGTGCTTCTCCCATGAAACCTCTTAAGTAAGGTAATGAACGAATCAACCATTTGTTGATATTGGGTTTGATTTATGTAGGATTACCTTCAATTCTCCTCTGCCAATCATGCGTCAATGATAAACCAAACACTATCTAGCACATTCACACTTCTTAAGATTAATTAATAATTGAGTCTTCTTAAGTGTGTCTAGAACTTGTTTCAAATGTGAGATATGCTCTTCCTAAATAGAGTTGAATATGAATATTTCATCCAAGTAAATTATTGGCAATGAGTCCATAAATGAGCACAACATTTAAGTCATCAAACATATAATTGTCGTAGGCATGTTACATAATCTGAAAAACATAATAAACCACTTGTCCTTAATGTTGTTTTCTATATGTCTTCCTATCTCACTCATGCTTAGTGATAGTCTATAGAAATCTTCCAACTTCCATCCCTCTAAGACACGATGATGATAGGTGGCACACCAAGTGATGCACTCAGATTGATCACTCGTTGCCCCAAGAGTTTTTGAACTATTTCTTCACTTCATCGAACTCCAATATGGACTATGAATATAATCCTATATTGGGCAATGGAGATTTTGTAAACAACTCAATCTCATGTTCAATCTCCCTTTTAGGTGGCAATCCTTGGGGTCCTTGAAATGTTTTCTTCTAGGCATTGATTGATTGTTTTTCTTGTTGTTGCGTCCTTCCAAAGTTGCTTTGTCCTTGACAAAGAGAGAAATTGTAGCCAATATCTAGAATTGGAGAATATCCAACTTTCGAGTAAGTCTAATACATTGTCTCTTAATCTATCATGGAACGCACTATTGTTCAAATGATGGAAGTAGTCAAATTTCCTGTGGAATAAAATCACAAGGTTATCTATAGTGGTAGGACTATCTCTCTATCCAAGAATTTGAATTTATCTAGAGGGGTTGTGAGAAGGGATTCCCCTGATGTCTAGTCATGCGAGTCTTCATTTTGTTGATAAGGAAAATCCACTTGATGTAGGGAATAGTAAAGTTACCTTAGAAACTGTGAAAAATCGAAAAAAATATCACCGATTGTAATCAACCGGTAATTATCCAACGTATTTAATTCTAAGAAAATTTATTTTATTGCAAATACTAAATAAAAACACAAATGTAATATTCACCAAAATATAAACTACAGAAACTTCAGAAAACCAATCACAAAAAGGACACCAATATTTTTGGACAAAACATCCCTGGGAAAAACCCAAAGAAAACAAGTTCTTCATATCTGAGGGTTTTATTATCTTCTTCAGCAAATTCTACAATTGATAAATATTACAATATTGCTTGCCAAACCCTAGCAAAGCTCCGACAAAATATTTCTTCACCTCCATGTTGAAATTTGGTACCGGAGGACAGGTGGTTCCCTTAGGCTTTGATCTTTGGCCTAGGGAAAAGTGTCCAAAAGATTTTAATTTTTCTCCTAAAGTGACTTTATAATTTTTATAAAGTTAAAATCTAATTTAAAAGTGACTTTAAGTGATAAAGTACTAAAGTCTAATTTTAAAGTGACTTTAATAAAGTTAATGTAAAATTAGAAAGGAAAAGTGACTTTGGAAATAAATGACTAAGTGGGTCTTTATTAAAGTGGGGTGAATTAAAAAATAGAAAGTGAGATTTAAATGTGCATTTAATCTCACCCATTGATCTAAATCTATTTCAGCCATTGGATTTAGAGATCACCCAAAAGTCACTTGGAGTTATATTAAAGGAGGAAAAGGAGGAAAAGATCACATTCGATTCAATTCTTTCATGAGCAGATTGAGAAAAGGAGAGCAAGAGAGCAAGGGAGATTTCTGGACAGTGAGCTGCGGAGTATCAGCAGCGGAGTTTCAGCAGCGGAGTAACAACAACGAAGTTTCAGCAGGGCAGTTTTTCAGCAAGGCTGAGATAAGTTGTAAAAGTTTGCTTACTGATTTTTGCTGAATATTTTCTTGCTGTAAAAAGGTTTTTTTCAGAAATAAAGAAGAGCTCTCAAACTGGTTTTCCCCAAGAGTTGTAGGGGGTTTTTCCAGGGTCACATTGACCAAAAATATCAATGTTTTAATGTGTTTTAATGGCTGTTTATTACTGCTGATTTTTATTTCTGCAATTTCCAGTGTTCTGCAAAATTTCCAGAATTTGTGTTTTCAGCAAATTTATTTTTTTCAGCTTGTTGAATGTATGGTTATGGGAAAGAACATTTAACTACATGGGAGAAATAAGGAGAAACTGAAAACCGGGGTGGGAAAACAGAAATTTTAACAACTTGATGAAGCTGGGATTCACTAGGTGTAAAGCCGATCCTAACCTTTACTTTAAGGTTGAAGATGACAAACCTCTCATACTAGTGTTGTACGTTGACGACCTCTTCCTAACAGGTGCAAACCCTCTCATTCACAAATGTAAGAGGAAGTTGGCTTCTGAATTTGAAATGAAGGACCTGGGACTGATGCACTATTTCCTAGGACTTGAAGTCAGGCAGAAACCAAGGGAAATTTTTCTATCTCAAGGAAAATATGTGGTGAAAATATTGGAAAGATTCGGTTTGGTGGACTGCAAGCCTATAACTACCCGGATGGAGCTTGAATTTAAGAGGTTAAGCAGTAGTGTTGCTGGACTTGTTTTACGAAATGCCACCAAGTATTGTCAACTCGTCGGAGCATTAATGTTCTTAGTGAACTACTGTCCAGACATATGCTTTGCAGTCAACATGTTGAGTCAACATATGGTTGAACCTCACCACATACAATGGATTGGTGCCAAGAATCTGTTAAGATATCTTTGTGGCACAACCACATATGGGCCAAGATACACTACCAGAGATGTGAGATTACTTGGATACACTGATGCTGATTGGGCAGGCAGTGTGGTGGATCGTAAGAGCACTTCTGGGTGCTGTTTCTCCTTGTTGTCTGCTTCGATATCCTGGATGAGCAAGAAGCAGAAGTCGGTGGCTTTGAGCACCGCCGAAGCAGAGTATATTGCTACTAGCATGGCCTCCTATGAGGCAATCTAGTTGTGGAAGCTCTTTAGTGAGCTGTTTGGACTTACATTGGATACCACCGTGATCCTATGTGATAACCAGAGTGGGATTCGTTTGTCAAAGAATCCTGTATTTCATGATCGGTCCAAGCATATCAATATCAAGTACCACTATATTCAAGATATGGTGCAACAAGAAGCTATAAGGCTCTAGCATATCGATACAGATGAATAGGTCACCGACATTCTGACAAAGCCCCTACAGAAAGTCAAATTCCCGACTTTCCGATAACAGCTTGGTGTTGTTCAAAGACCCTCTGACGAGGGTCTTGTATGATGCATTGAGCTCTGGGAGCTCCGGGGGGGTGCGGGGTACTTCCTGGAGCGACATATGACCACAGGGTGATTCACCATCCCCTGGTGGTATACATGTACACCCCATGGCGACTATGTAGCAGGATGCATGTTCTCCATGACGACTATGTAGCAGGATGATTAGTTCTCCTGTGAGGCCTGGATGATGTGTTGTCCATGGCGTTGATGTAGCAGGATGATTAGTTCTCTTGTGAGGACAGGATTGATTAAGTTCTCCTGTCAAGGCATCCTAACCATGCAGTTTGGGACTCATGGGAAGTACCTCTCATCTGATCAATGAGTAGGGAAATGAGGATAGGGACCATAGTAGTACCGATCGACGCATCGCTGTATCTACCATACTCCCTATGCTAGGATTACCCTCATTGATCTGGGATCAATGGTACTGGTTTGAGACCAGTGGTAGGAGTTGTACCCATTATGACTCTGTCTTCGGGTCGGTTGAGACTGGTCTGGGACCAGTGGTACATACTCTGAGACTGACTTCGGGTCAGTAAAGGACTGGTTTGGGACCAGTGGTAGCAGTGGTACATACTATGACGCTGACTTCGGGTCGGTTGAGACTGGTCTGGGACTAGTGGTATGCACTCTGAGACTGACTTTGAGTTAGTGGAGGATGATACTGGTCTGGGACCAGTTGTAGGAGTTGTGCCCACTATGACGCTGACTTCGGGTCGGTTGAGACTGGTCTGGGACCAGTTGTAGGAGTTGTACCCACTATGACGCTGACTTCGGGTCGGTTGAGACTGGTCTGGGACCAGTGGTACATACTCTGAGACTGACTTTGAGTCAGTATGATACATCCTCGATCATTTCTTCCTCTTCATAATTCGGACAAAGCAGAGGAGAGCAGAACAGAGTAGAGCAGAGCAGATCAGAACAGGGCAGAACAGAACAGAGCAGAATAGGCAAGATAGAGCAAAGCAAAGCAGGGGTCAAGCTGTATAGAGCAGTGCATTTGATGGATGAATAGTAGCGACCGACAGACAGATTGCAAATGGAGTTCTCCCTAGTTGAGAGGGAGTGTTAAAATTGGCAACTAGGGCCAAACTCCATGTGGGTCATCTGATTCATGGTTGATAATATTTTTATTAGATTCCTCTCGTCGAGAGGTGTAGGATTGATCTAAATATCATCCGATTCCGATCAGTATTTATGGAGATATGAATTTATTTTGATTATGGAACAATTATCAAGCTGACCTACAACTCATGTAGGCTCAGAAGCCCAACAGTTGCATCTATTCAATCATCAACAATTGTGTGTAAATACAGGAGATCTTTTCTTCATTTGGACACACTCATCTCATCACATCTCTCTCTCTCTCCTGCGCAGAAAAGAGGCTCTTCTCTACTACGTAGAAAAGACGCTCTTCTTGGAAGGAAGGATGTAGTTTTAGGACAGCAACTGCAGAACCTAAGTTTGACCAGCGTTTACCAAAAGACTCTCTCCTCAGAACTGCACTATAGGTCCATCTGGATCTCCTCTGAAGGCCGCATTTTTTGGTGGTGGAATCAAGCCGTTCCGACGATCAGTTTGCAAGATGTTGTTTGCCCTAGTTTGGGACTAATCTAGGGTTTGCTGCTGCTGATGTAAATCAGATTTATGTACTATTTCTCTCTGCTGGATTATTGAAGATAAAGGAAGATTTGATCAAAGGGTTTCCCCACATTGGGGTTTGTCCCTAGCTAGCTGCCACATCTTGTGTCTCTTGTCTTGGGCTTGTTTTCTGTCGATCGTTTAATGTTCTATTTGCACTTTACTTTATGTACATGTGATTGCTAATCTGTGGATAATAATAAGAAAGATAAGTAAACTGTTATAAGCATAGAACATACCATAACTTAACAGTCTATAACAACAATATCCAACACTACACTTTTCACAGGGATTTGGGCTAGTGTAACAACTAAGTTTTGATTAACCCAGGCAAGGAACTTTCTTTGAATCAAAAGTATAAAGATCATGATATGGCCTGGTGATTTGCAAGTGAGGTTGGTCCATGATGACTTTAGACATTAGATTATGGGAGGCACCAAAATCTAACATACAATTGTATAAAAGGAAATCATGAAATTTCAATGTAACATAGAAAGGTGGCACACTTTCATCAATCATATCTGAACCAGGTCCAAAGACAACTGAAGGTTTCTCATCTTCAAGACTGATAACATCCCCTTCAGCATCCACACTGTAAGATTGTATCCATTTGGAAACCTGTTGTTTATGTCATGGATTTCTAGAGAGTTCAAATAAAGGGCAAGGATTTTAACCCTTTCTAATTCTTTTTCAACATTAAAAACAGTTGGAACAAGTTTTTCATTAGTGAGTTGTTCTTGGAATTGATTTGGTGGTTGAACAAGTGATATTTCCGCAGATTTTAATTGAGGTTCATCAAAGGTAACCATTTTTATGGGTCTACGAGGGCCTTGTCTAGGTCTTAGGTCATACCTCCTATTCAGTTCAGCAATGAGAAACTCAGAAAAAGCTTGATATTTGGAAACTTGGGATGACTCTTGATTTTGAGCAATAGGTTGGTCCTGACTGACTGGGACAATAACATTTGAGATGATGGCTCTTCAAAGTAATTAATATCATTTTTAACAACAGGAACAACTTCATCAGGGTCTTGGTCAGCAATCATCAATGGGTAGATCAGTATTCGATCTATGCAAAATCTGAGGTTGAAAAGGTCTTCTATATTGTTCTAGAGGTCTATTTGCAACCTGTTGGGTTACTCGTAGGTTGAGTTTCCATTCTTGAAATTCTATTAGACAAATTTGTTAACAAAGAGGTTATTTCATCAATTTCATGTTCTTCATATTTAGTTTTTGATGAAGTACTTTCCTCTCTAGCTTTTATTTTCCTTTTAACCTTTTCTACCTTTGCTTTCAGTTTACTGGATGCTGACCTGTTTGCTTCCACTTCAATTGCATTGGGTTGCATATCTGCTAAGGTTTTATATTCTCTCTCTAAGCATTACGACAAAATCATCATCAGATGTTTTAGAGAATGTTACTTTAGCAGCAGTGGTTGGGGGCTTACAATCTGGTGGAATTTTGTTGTAAATCTTATTGAATCTCTTAATAAAGTCTGCAATAGGTTCTCCAGGGTTTCTTCTCAAATCTTCAAATTTTGTTAAATAGTAAACAAGATCTTTTTTTAATTCCCCACTGATTTTTGAAGATGTTGGTTAATTCAGCCCATGAGTTTATAGAATTTCTTGTAGTTGTCTAAACCATATCCTGACATTTATTTCTAATGATTGAACAAAAAGTATGGTGTAAACATTTTCATGTTATCAACAAAATCCAAAAATGCAGCCAAGTGGTCTTCTGCAAATGGACTAGTTTCTCCATTGAATATGGGCAAATGTTTCAAATATCCCTCAGGAAAATCATGAAGCTAGGCAGCTGGTGGAAGCACTAATGCTGCATATTTAGCTGTTACAATTGGCCTGAATCCAGCCATTTGGTATTGTAGTGGAACTGTTTGTTTTGGGGAGACAACTTTGCTTGAAGATGGTTGTGATGAAGGTTTAGGTTTCTGGAAAAACTGAGGATGGAGAACTAGTACTTGAACTTCAGGTACAATTTTCTCTTAATCTTCAAAGGCTACAGGATTGGTATAAATGATAATTTCCTCTTCAGATATGGGAGAAAATAAAGGATGAGTTTGTGCAACGGAAGAAATGAAATTAGTTGGTTTTAGTCCTGGTGTTTGAAGATTTGGATCTGCTTCAGTATCAGAGGATTTAAAATGGGAAGCAGGAAACTGAAAGGTCTCAAGTTGATGAACTAGGAGTGTTGATTGAAGATCTACTCCTTTATAAAGAAGTTGTAATACTTCAGATGGCAGATCTGATAATTCAGCATGTTGGGAAATCTAGGGCAATTTAAAAATTTGATTTCTCTTAACTATGATAACTACTTGTGATATATTTTCTTCACTTACGTTCTGATTATTATTATGATGTGTTATCATCAACCAGCTATCAAAACAAGAAGATCATCAAAGCACAAGTACACAAGATGTAGGCTCCGAGCCATGGCAAGAACCTCTCCAAATCATGAGAGAAAAAACCCTTTGAACTCTTTCTTATAGAATCTTTATTGACGAATTCCAAGACCCAAACTTTGACTCAATAACACCTTCAAAAATCAAGATGACAATACCTCCAAAATGTACCCAATCAAGTTGTTCTTCTTGCAACTTCTGTTTGCAATGTAGATCTGCAATTTTACTGTAATAGGCTGCTCATTAGCTCAAGGAGAGGCTCACCTAGCCTTCCTATTCCTTCACTGTCCTTGGAGATTGGTTTCCTATACCAATACCCCTAACCTTATACTTGGAACAAAGACTTTTGAGGCTGAGAGGATGACTGTCCTAGAACAGCGAGGACAGGTCTGCAATTTCTCAGGAAACACTTACACGTGAGAGAGGTGTTAGGGCTCTTCTAGCCCTCCTATGTGTTGATTTGTGGTAGCATCAGATGTGCTCTAGCCACGAAATTTCATGGAAAGGTTGGGGCACATGAGATCTCCAATATCCAGAAAGGGTTTGGGCAGATTCTAAACAATTCAAAATATATTAAAATAATTAATATTTTTAATGGAATCCCTAAGTCTAAATTAGGGAAATTAAAATATTAATGTGAATATCAAGCTATGTTAGAATGGTCCAAAAGACATGGATCAAGCCAAATCTAATCTTAGTCATTGATTAGGGACTTAATCTCGACTGTTGATATGTCAACGAGAAAAGTATAAGAGGGGGTTTGAGGGTCACTTGGAGAGTACACCAGATGATCAGTCATTCTATTCTCTAGAGCGAGATTTGCTAAGAGAGATAGAATTAGTGATTGAAGTTGCAGCTGAGGGGCATTGAGTACAGAGAGAGAAAGACGCAGAGAGAGTGCTGGGAGTTTAGTGCAGGATCCAGAGAGAGTGACGCAATAGTAGCCAAGGCTCACGCAGTGCTATGCAGAGGCAGCTAGGAGCTGTGCAATGCTTCAGAGAGGCCAACGTTGCTGACGCAGGGCCTCTTGAGGCTGACGTAGGCCCATTCAGGGTGACACAGGGCCAACGTTGGGCAGAGAAAGGCTGACGCAGTCTAGAGAGGCAGACGCTGGGGTTTCTGGGGTAGATTGGAGCTGAGGAGCTGCCGGAGGGTTTATCTGGGGTTTTAGTCGAGACATTTGTCTTAGACTAAGAGGCACTACTGCCAAGGAAATTCTCTGTTGGGTAAGCCGGATTTTGCACCCAGATTGTCCTCTGAAATTGCTTAATAAGAAAACCCTCAGATAGCTGCACCGATTTTCCCACACCGGGTTTTTCCTGGGACATTGGTCAAAAAATTACGGTGTCATTGTGTATGCTTGTTTATGTTTTCTTCAGTTGCTGATCTGTAATATGTTGAGCATGCAGTAGTGTTTATTTTCAATATTTACATTGTAAATAACTTGTTAAGTAATGGAACAAGTAGGTAGGAATAAATTAGTAAAGTGCATGGAGAGTTTCTAACTGGTAGACTTAGAAACTTCAACATGGTATCAGAGCGTGGTTGCAGATCACAGGAGAACTGAGGACATCAGTCGAGCTAAGCAATAGCAGCAGAAAACAACTGTCCCGAGTGACAGACGCTGTTCCTAGCAGAGCAACAAGGGAAGGGTGACGCAGTGCTTGCGTCATCAAGGGTGAGCCAGGAAGAGGCAGCGTAGAGGCTAAGGGAGGCAAAGGGAGATTCACGCAGAGCCACACATAAGCAAGGAGGGTTGACTCAGTTGGTTGAGGAGGCCGAGTTGCTGGTATCGGAATTGCGCAGAGCTTAGGAGCTCTCACCTTCAGGTTGCTGGGGTTTAGGAGGCAGTGGGAGAGTTGCAAAGTGGAGCTGGTGAGGTACTATAGTCAGAACATTGTCTGATAGAGCAAGGCCAAGAGGAGGGAGTTGCTACCGAGGGTTTCTAGCCGAGAAATCCGAATCAGTGGTGCGGTTGCACAGACGACCAAAGTAGGGGGCATCTCGACATCGGCAGAAGGATTTCTAGGAGGGAAATCGAGACTCAGAGGGAGTCACATCGAGAACTTCCAAGAGGGAAGTAGAAGAGCATCATGGCACTACACGGAGTAAGAGCCCAGGACAGGCTGGACAAAGTGTCAAACTTTGCAGTCTAGAAGGCCAGAATCTTATCCGTACTTGACAGAAATCATGTCAAGCACTTCGCCTTGAAGACAATAGCTATCCCAGTTGACCCAATTGAGAACGACAAGTACGAGGAGGCAATGGTGAGAGCCAAGAGCATCATCCTTGACACGGTCAAGGACCATGTAGTACCACACATTACCGAGAAGGAAACGACAAATGAGATGTGGGAGGCCCTAAAGAAATTGTACCAGCATACTTCTGTGCATACTAGAAAATCAGTTGAGGTCATATTAGATGAAGAAGGGAGAACCGATTGACACCTTCCTCGGTCGATTGAAGGAGATCCGAGATCAGTTGACTTCCATAGGGGCCACGCTGGAACAAGAATTGATGGCGAGAACAGCGCTGAACGTAGTTTCAGAAGACTGGAAGGTGTTTGTCCAGAGCATACTGGGTAGGGCAACCCTTCCAAATTGGGAGGAAATGTGGGCGGATCTTCGCCAAGAAGAGATCAGAAGGCTAAGCAAGGGGGGAAGTAGTGGCAAGGGGATCAGAGTCAAGAAGGAGGAAGAGGAGGATGTTGCCCTAGCATTGAGGGAAAGCAGGAGAAATGGAAGGAGGAACTCTCCAAGATCAAGTGCTTCCACTGTGGGGAGTTGGGTCATTATGTGACTCAGTGTCCAAGGAAGAAGAGTAAGGGAGAGTCTTTCGAGACTAAGGCAACGCCAACAAGGGAAGAGAAGTGGAGACAGATGATCACTGTGCCATGAGTGCACACGCACCACTTGAGCCGAAGTGGGGAGACATTGAACTGTAGTCTGACAAACTACAGGCGATGAGGGGCAGGATCCTCGAGGTACCTAGCCTCTTGGATTAGACCTTGGTACGGGAGCCCTGAAGAGGAGTAGCAGGGCTGGCCGCTATGGGTAGAGACGGATGTAGATGGAGCAGTAGAGAGAGCTACAGTGCAAGAGTCCTGAGACAACGCAAGGCTAGCAGGCTGCAACAGTGCCAGAGCCATGGGAGTGTTGCACCACCGCAGGATGGCATAGAGAGGTGTGCAACGGTGCAAGATGCAGGGAGTTGTTGCAGCAGTGTAGAGGTCAGAGAGGGAGCACTTGTCAGCGATAGATGTAGCTTCAACATCAAGAGGGTCTCTAGCCCAACAGAGAGGCCAAAGTTAGGAGATCAGTTACTTACTTCTTAGTAATTGAGTTGCAGTGCAACAGTGGGCATCATGATGCAGCATGAGAGAGGAGTTGCAGTGCAGATGCAGTGTTGGGAGAAAGGACCAGTAGGAGCACGGATGCAGAGGGTGTTGCAGTACAAATGCAACAGTGACAGTGGCAAGGCCATGGATAGCAGTATAGGATGCAACAATGCAGAGGATGGTGGGCAGCAGGCTTAACATCAACAGAGGGACCGATGCCGGATGATCAGAGTAATGCTCGTCGAGGAGTATTACTAGAGCACAGTCCTCGCTAAGAGGGAGTGTTGATTTGTGGTAGCATCGAATGTGCTCTAGCCACAAAATTTGGTGGAAGGTTGGGGCACATGAGTTCTCCAATACCCAGAAAGGGTTTGGTAAGATTCTAAATAGTTTATGAGATATTAAAATAATTAATATTTTTAATGGAGTCCCTAAGTCTAAACTTGGGGAAATTAAAACATTAATGTGGATTAATATAAAATTGTGTTAGAATGGTCCAAAAGACATGGATCAAGCCAGATATAATCTTAGCCGTTGATTAGGGACTTACTCTCGGCCGTTGATATGTCAATGAGAAAAGTATAAGAGGGGGCTTGAGGGTCACTTGGAGAGTACACTAGATGATCAGTCATTCTATTCTTTAGAGTGGGGTTTGCTAAGAGAGATAGAATCAATGATCGAAGTTGCACCTGAGGGGCATTGAGTACAAAGAGACAGAGAGGTAGAGATAGTGTCGGGAGATTAGCGCAGGATCCAGAGAGAGTCACGCAATAGCAGCCAGGGCTCACACAAGGCCACACAGAGGCAGGCAGGAGCTGCGTAGTGCTTCAGAGAGGCCAGCATTGCTGACGCAGAGGGCCAGAAGGCTGACGCAGGCCCATTTAGGGTGACGCAGGGCCTCCTAAGGCTGACACAGGCTCATTCAGGGTGACGTAGGGCTAGCGTTGGGCAGAGAAAGGCTGACGCAGTCTAGAGAGGCAAATGATGTGGTTTTTGGGGTAGCTTGCAGCTGAGGAGCTGCTAGAGGGTTTATCTGAAGTTTCAGCCAGGACATTTGTCTCAGACTGAGTGGTACTACTACCAAGGAAATTCTCTGTTGGGTAAGTCTGATTTGGCACCCAGATTGTACTCTGGAATTGCTTAATAAGAAAACCCTCAGATAGCTGCACCGATTTTCCCGCAATGGGTTTTTCCGTGGACATTGGTCCAAAAATAATAGTGTCATTGTGTGTGCTTGTTTCTGTTTCCTTCAGTTGATGATCTGTAATATGTTGAGCATGCACTAGTCTTTATTTTCAGTATTTACATTGTAAATAACTTGTTAAGTAACAGAACAAGTAGGTAGGAATAAATCAGTAAAGTGCATGGAGGGTTTCTAACTAGTAGACTTAGAAACTTCAACACTATGCCTTCGATCTCTTGTAGATTTCTTCTTGGTGTTTTTCTCCTTCAAAATGCTTCAAGATCGAACCCTTTACTTCATAAAATGACCATACAAGATGATGCCCTAGTCTTGGATCTGTTGTCCCATGTGTGAACAGACTTCTTGGTATTTCGGATAAGAGGACAAACTTCTTCGCTGGACTGCGGCTCCTTTCTTTGACCTTTGACTTCGATTATTCTTCTCTTAGAGACCGAGTTCGAATGTGTCCTTGAGGAGGTATCTTGGCTGCCTATATATAGGCCTTAGTCCTCATCCTTTGGGCCAACATGAACCCTTGATCAAGCCAGCCTGATGAGAGGCTTCTAGACTGTCCAAACAAATCATTTCGAGCAGCTTCTTGATAAAATTTTGGAGCGTACATTTTGGAGTATTTCAACCATGATCTTGTAGGATTTTTTACTTATAAAAATTACATTTTTCAAGTGTAACAATACATAATTTTCTTCACCTTAAATGATCTAACCTAAGGCTCTCAATGGGAGCCACAACTAGATCAAGAAACTTCTTGAGCATGAAACCCATGATTCAAGCAATCAATATAAAATTTTCTTGATACAAAGAAATTACATTATTACAAGATTTGTCATTATGAAGACCGAGCCTAGTTAGACTTTTTTTCAACACTCTCTCTTAACTAGGGAGGTATTCATACATACATGGTACATGGACATTCTTAATACAAGATTTCTTATAAGCAAAGAGTCGGATTAGTTATCCATCTGTTATAGCATCATTTTAACCAACATTGTTCCCATATAGCAAGGCCTTGACTAACAACACTATCTCTCAAATAGATTAGAGCACAATGTTGGCGAGACCAATGACTTATAGACATACTCGTCATTGTCTCTCTTAGGGTCACACCCACTCGGGTGTTCTTCCAAGTATGCCCTACTAGGACTATTCTTATCTTGGGTTCCCAGCGCTCAAAGAATATCGATCCTCTTGCCTACTCTTACCTTGGATGCCCTACCACATCCTCAAAGAGTGTCAGATGCGAGATGATAACTCAATCTTCCATTTCTTCTTCATTCTCGGAAGACAGAAATGTAGTGTCTATCTTTCCTGCTCAGATAGGGATGACATATCAACCAGAACAAGCTTGTATTTAAAATACACAAATTTCTTGTTCGGAAGCGATTTCGTTAATATGTTAGCAATCTACTCATTGGTGGGAACATACTCCAACTTCAGCACACCATCTTGCACTAGCTTCCAAATATAATAATACTTGTTATTTATGTGCTTTGTCTTCCCATGGAACACTAGGTCCTCAGATGGTCTTATACAACTATTATTATCACAATAGATAGTTGTAGGGGCCAACATCCTGCAAACAAGTCAGATAACAATTTCCTCAACCAGACCGCTTCCCGACTGACTTCACATGCTGCTACATACTCGGCTTTAGCACTGCTTAAGGCAATTGTCTCTTGCTTCCTGCTCATCCAAGAGACCATCGAGGATCCTAGACTGAAGCATCCTCCAGTAGTGCTTCTTCCATCCTTCTCGCTGCCTCCCCAATCGGAATCAGTAAATCCTGTCAGAAGTACATCTTTTCCTTTCTCATATTTTAGGCAATGATATATGGTTCCTCGCAAGTATCTCAATATATGCTTGGCTGCCACCCAATGATCATGACGAGGCTCCATCTGGAACTAGCTGAGAAGATTTACTGCAAAACATATCTCTGGTCGAGTATTTACCAGGTACATTAGGGATCCAATCAATTCCCTGTACCTTGTGGGATCCAACAGACTGGATTCAGAGTTTCTTAACAATCTCAGGTTTGTTATCATAGGAGTCGTCATAGGCTTGCATCCATCATGTCAAACATCTTGAGAATTTCAATTACATACTTCCCTTGACCCAAGTAAATCTCATTGGGTTCTTGCCATACTTCCAGTCCCAGATAGTAGTTCATGGATCTTAGATCCTTCATATCGAATTCTGCATTCAACTGATTCTTGCATTCCTGAATACGTTCTTCTACACTTGTTAGCAGAAGATCATCTACATATAGTAGAATGATGACAGTTTCATCCTTTACCACTTTGATGTAGAGGTTAGGATTAGCCGAACTTTTGATAAAGCGCAGTCTTTGCAAATCAGCTTCCATCCTGGCATACCATGCCCTAGGTGCTTGCTTGAGGCCATACAAAGCCTTTTTCATCCCGCAAACATAACCCTCTTTATCCTTGACTTCGAATCCCAAAGGTTTCTCAATGTAGACTTCTTCATCTATGGTGCCATTCAGAAATGTTGTTTTTACGTGCATTTGTTGAATCTTCCGCTTCATGGATGCTGCCAGAGAAATCAGTGAACAAATGGTTGTATATCTTGCTATAGGAGCAAAGATTTCTTCATGGTCAATTCCTTCTTCTTGAGAGGAACCTCTAGCCACAAATCTGGCTTTGTATTTGTCTATGCTCCCATCCGCAACATGCTTGATCTTGTAAATCCACTTCGAGGTTACCACAGATTTGTTTTTCGTTCTAGGAACGATTTCCCAAACATCATTCTTCATTATAGATTGGTATTCCTCATTCATGGAAGACTTCCATTCAGAGTGCCTGGAAGCTTCTTCAAATGTGGATGGCTCATCTTCTATCAATTTTGACATGTACGCTACATGCTCAAAACACCTTTTAGGTTTCTTGCTTTCTCTAAATTTTCCACTTGCCTGATGTCTTTCAACATCTTGAAGTGTAGAGGTCAACCAATTAGGTCTCTTCCTCTTTTCAGGTATAGTGATAGGTTCGCTTGGACCTTCTTCTTCTTGATGAGCATCTTCTTCTTCTTTATGACTTCTTCCTCAAATATAGGAAGATCCTCTTCATCGGAATCGGATGAGATATCTTTTGACTTCTTGAAGGCAATATTCTCATCAAAGATTACATCTTGGCTTACCTCTATTTGATGTCCTTCCTTGATGTAGATTCTGTAAGCCTTGGATGAATTACTATATCCCACAAATATTCCCTTCTTGCTTGCCAAATCTAGCTTCTTCCTTTTGTCCTTGGGAATGTGGATATATACCGAACATCCAAATATTTGGAGATGGTCCACATTAGGTTTCTTTCCAGTGAAAGCTTCTTCGGGATTTTGATTATTCAGAGACCTGTGGGGACTTCTATTTTGAATATAAACAACAACCTTGGTTGCTTGCTTCTCCCCATAGAAATTTTGGTAGATCGTGGTCATGAAGCATTGCCTTGACACTTTCTACTATGGCCCTATTCTTCTGTTCAGCTACTCCATTTTGCTCGGGATTATATGGAGCTATGAGCTCCCTCTTAATCCCAACCTCCTTGCAGAAGGCTATAAGTTCTTTAGAAGTGTATTCCCCATCGTTGTCAGATCTTAAAGTCTTGATCTTTCTTTCTGTGAGATTTTCCACTTCATCTTTGAATTCTTGAAATTTTAAAAAGACTTCATCCTTAGATTTAAGAAGGAAAACCCAAGTTTTCCTGGAGTGATCATCTATCAAGGTGACATAGTATAGATGTCCTCCAAGAGATTTGGTCATGGGACCACAAACATCAGAGTGTATGAGATCAAGTATTTGTTGAGTATGAGATGTGCTATGTCCAAAAGGTTTCTTTGCAATCTTGCCTAAGGCACAACCCTTGCATACACCTTCATGTTCTCCTTTAAGATTCGGGATTCCATTTACTATGGAATTTAGGGTTGGAAGAATTTTGTATTGAAGGTGGCCCAATTATCTATGCCATAGTTCACATGGACTAATTTCAATGTGAACAAGTGCTTGATTGACAGGAGAAGCCAATCTATATAATCTTCCTTCTCGGACACCAATGGTTCTAGCTTTTTCAATGCTTGAATCTTTAGCCCAAACAACTACCCTTTCATCTATAAAAGCAACTCTATCACCTTTTTCTTCTAAAGATGAAATAGAAAAATAAGAATTTTACACAGACCTAGAACATATAGGATGTTGTTGAGATGAATGTTACTTCCGTCTTCAAGCTTGATGGAAGTAGATCCAATACCTTTTACCAGATAGCTTTTGTTGTCACCAAGTTCCACAGAATAGGAAGACCTTCCTTTAGAGAGAGTCTTGAATTGGTGATGGTGTCCTGTCATATGCCTTGAAGCTCCACTATCTATTACCCAAATATTCTCATCTTGAAACGTGCCGGAGAGTGCGGAAAATAAACCATCAACTTTTGTAGATCTATCGATTTTGGAGATAATATTAACCCATACTTGCTTGATCTTTTGATTGATGAATGATCTAATGCTTGCCAACTTCTTCATGAGGGAGGTGATCTTCTTCTTCATCCCCTTTGTAAAACCTGGCTCCGATGCCATGTTGAGAAATCTAGGACAATTTAAAAATTTGATATCTCTTAACTATGAAAACTGCTTGTGATATCTTTTCTTCACTTATGTTCTGCTAATTATTATGATGTGTTATCATCAACCAGCTATCAAAACAAGAAGGTCATCAAAGCACAAGTACGCAAGATGTAGGCTCCAAGCTGGGGCAAAAACCTCTCCAAATCGTGAGAGGAAAAACCCTTTGAACTCTTTCTTATAGAATCTTTATTGACGAAGTCCAAGACCCAAACTTTGAGTCAAGAACACCTTCAAAGATCAAGATGACAATACCTCCAAAATGTACCCAATCAAGTTCTCCTTGTAACTTCTATCTGCAAAGTAGATCTGCAATTTTACTGTAATAGGTTGCTCATTAGCTCAAGGAGAGGCTCACCTAGCCTTCCTATTCCTTTGTTGTCCTTGGAGATTGGTTTCCTATACCAATACCCCTAACCTTATCCTTGTAACGAAGCCTTTTGAGGCTGAGAGGATGATTGTCCTAGAATAGCAAGGATAGGTCTGCAATTTCTCAGGAAACAATTACACGTGAGAGAGGTGTTAGGGCTCTTCTAGTCCTCCTATGCCTTCGATCTCTTGTAGACTTCTTCTTGGTGTTTTTCTCCTTCAAAATGCTTCAAGATCGAACACTTTACTTCAAAAAATGACCATACAAGATGATGCCCTAGTCTTGGATCTGTTGTCGCACGTGTGAACAGACTTCGTGGTATTTCAGATAAGAGGACAAACTTCTTTGTTGGACTGCAGCTCCTTTCTTCGACCTTTGACTTCGATTATTCTTCTCTTAGAGACTGAGTTCGAATGTGTCCTTGAGGAGGTATCTTGGCTCCCTATATATAGGCCTTAGTCCTCATCATTTGGGCCGACATGAACCCTTGATCAGGCCGACTTGATGAGAGGTTTCTAGACTGTCCAAACAAATCATTAGAGCAGCTTCTTGATAATATTTCAGAGCGTACATTTTGGAGTATTTCAACCATGATCTTGAAGGACTTTTGACTTATTAAAATTACATTTTTCAAGTGTAGCAATACATGATTGTCTTCACCTTAATGACCTAACTGTAAATAATTTAAACAACTATTTACTCTAAACAGAATATGAAATCTTCATGAACCTGCTTTAAAATTATACCAAAATTCATATATCAAGTTAATTGATTTGATGAGAAGTACCTACCTGGGTTCCTACGGATGACTAAGTACAACTTGGGTTCCTGCAGTTGAAAAGACCATAACCTCCCAGCCAAACTAAGTACAACCTGGGTTCTCGAGGATGACTAAGTACCTACCTGGGTTCCTGCAGTTGAAAAGACCATACCCTCCCAGCCAAACTAAGTACAACCTAGGTACTCAGTCTAGAATGCTTTTCAATTGCTGCAATCTGTTCCCCCATTCCCCCATGCCCTAAAACTTCAGAACAAAAAAGGCTCAGTCCTTACTGTTGATAACTTCCTGTTACAAATTTTCCTCCTCTCAACTGTGCTTCCTCCAACCGCCCCTTGATTATTCTTTTCCCCCCTTCTCTTAAGATAACCTTCCTTCTTTTAAGTCTCTGTTCACCGCCTCCCTCCATCTCCATGTCCTAATATTGATACGTGTTGATTTTATAAAACAAAATCTTATTTGATCTGGTGATTTTATTCGAATATGTAAATTTGATTTGATAAAGTTTATTTATTATTTTTAATGAATTGATTTAATTTATAATTTTAATTAATTAATTTTATTAATTTCATAAATTTTAATTTACAAATTAAAATTTAACATTAAAACTAACATTTTCTGTTCGTTTGAAGGTTTATCATATATATAGTGTGTTACATACGGGTCCATGCATACGTAGCTATCGTATGGAGACCTCGTATGTATGCTAATACTTGTATTTTATTTATAGCTATAGGTGGGTCATTACACTAACCTAAGGCTCTCAATGGGAGCCACAACTAGATCAAGAAACTTCTTGAGCATGAAACTCATGACTCAAGCAATCAATATAAAATTTTCTTGATACAAAGAAATTACATTATTACAAGATTTGTCATTATGAAGACTGAACCTAGTTACTCTTGGAATTTCTTATTCTAACCCATTAGAAATTCTTCCTGTACTATCTAGTTTATTTCACCTACATGTTTAATTACTTAACAAATTATTTAACCATATAAATACTGAAAACAAACACAAGTACAGTCTCAACATCTACAGATCATAAACTGAAAGAAAACAAGCACACAAGTGACACTGTTATTTTTGGACAAATGTCCTTGGAAAAACCCGATGCAGGAAAACCGGTGCAGCTATTCAGAGGGTTATATTATTATGCAGTCTATCTGAGTACAATTGGGTGCCTAACCGGCTCACCCGACCAAGAAAAATACACGGTAGCAATACCTCTATATTCGGAAATAGGTATTCATAAAACCTGTCCCACAAAACCCTCTCTGGCACAACTGAAGCTCAGCACTGGCCCTTCTGGCCTTTGCGTCAGCCTTCTGCTGACCTACATCAACCCCAGGATCCGCTGCGTCAGCCCTCTAAGGCACTACGCAACCTCTGGGACCTTCTGCATCACTGCAGCAGCCTCTGCGTGGATGCCATAGTCCCTCTAGCCTCTGTGCTGCCTCTGTTGGGCTCTGTGTAGCCTGGACTAGCTGTTGCTCTCACTCTCTCTGCTTCTGCGCTGGTCTCTTAGTATTCTCTCTACCTCTCTGCCTCGTACTCACTGCCCCTTGTTGCTGATCACTGATTCAACTTTTCTTAGCAACCCCGCTCTAGCAAAATGAATGACTGATCACTCTGGTGTGTTCTCCAACTGACCCTTAAGCCTCCTCTTATACTTTTCTCATTGTTCCATCAATGGCCGAGGTTAAATCTCTAATCAATGACTAAGATTAGATTTGGCTTGTTCCATGACTTTTGGAACCTTCTAACCCAGTTTTATATTAATTCCCATTCATATTTTATTTTTCCTAAGTATAGACTTAGGAACTCCATTAAAAATATTAATTATTTTAATATATCTCCCAAATAGGGTACAATCTGTCCAAACCATTTCTGGGTCTTGGAGATCTCATGTGCTTTAGCCTCTCCACCAATTTTCGTGGCTAGAGCACATCCGATGCTACCCTAAATACCCACTCCCTCTTAGCGAGGACTGTGCTCTAGTAATACTCCTCACTGAGCATCACTCTGATCATCCGACACCGGTACCTATGCTGATGTTAGGCCTCCCCGCCGAACATCCTCTGCATTTTGCATCCTGTACTACTGCCCATGGCCCTGTCACTGCCACTGTTGCGTCTGTACGACAACTCCCTCTGCATCCGTGCTACTGTTGGTCCGTTCTCCCAACACTGCATTTGCATTGCAACCCCCTCTCGCCATGCTGCATCGTGCTATTGCATACTGCTACTGCACTGCAATTCAGTTACTGAAAAGTAAGTAATTGATCCACCCAACTTCTGACGTCCCTGTCAGGCTAGAAACATTCCCGATGCTGAACCTCCCTCTACTGCTAACAAGTGCTCCCTCTACTGACCTTTGCGATGCTGCAACAATTCCCTGCATCTTGCACCGCTGCACACCTTTCTGTGCCATCCTACACTGGTGCAACACTCCCGTGCCTCTCGCACTATTGCAGCCTACTAGCCTCGCGTTGCCCGTGGACTCCTGCACTGTAGCACTCTCTGCCGCTTCATCTGCATCCGTCTCTACCTACACCCGCTAGTCCTACTACTCCTCTTTGGGGCTCTCGTAGCAAAGGTATAATCCAAGAGGTTGGGTACCTCAAGGATCCTGCCCCTCATCGCTTGTAGTCCTCCTAACTATAGCTCGATGTCTCCCCACTTCTTCTCAAGTGGCATATGAGCACTCATGGCACAATTGTCATCCTCCTCGACTTCTTTCTCCGCCCTCGCTGGCTCTGGCTTCGAGTCAGAAGCCTCTACCTTACTCTTCTTCCTCGGACACTGGTTTGCATAGTGACCTAGTTCCTGTTGATTTGGGGTCGTATCAGATGTGCTCTAGCCACGAAAATTGGTGGAGAGGCTAAGGCACATGAGATTTCCAATACCCAGAAAGGGTTTGGGTAGATTCTAAACAGTTTGGGAGATATTAAAATAATCATTATTTTTAATTGAGTCCTTAAGTCTAAACTTATGGAAAATAAAATATTAATGTGAATTAATATAAAACTGTGTTAGAGTGGTCCAAAAGTCATGGATCAAGCCAGATCTAACCTTAGCTGTTGATTAGGGACGTAATCTCGGCCATTGATTTGTCAATGAGAAAAGTATAAGAGGAGGTTTGAGGGTCACTTGGAGAACACACCAAGAGATCAAGATTTCGACTTTCTGGGGCTGGATTTGCTGATAAAGTTGAGAGAGTGATCAGAGTTGCAGCGGAGGGGCAGTGAATATAGAAGCAGAGAGGCAGAGATAGCACTGGTAGGATCAATGCAGTAGCTAGAGAGAGGGATGCAGAAGTAGCCAACGGTTCAAGCAAAGCCAGCCAGGGCTCACGCAGAGGCAGCTAGGAGCTGTGCAGTGCCTCAGAGGGTCAGTGTGGGTGACACGGAGGGCCAGAGGGCTGACGCAGTGCCTCCAGAGGCTGACGAAGGCCAAGCCAGAGTGACGTTGGGCTAGAGAGAGGCTGACACTGGGGTTTCGTGGGGCATATTGGAGCTGTGAAGTTGCTGGAGTGTTTATCCGAGGTTTCAGCCAGAATATCTGCTTCCTAGTAGAGAGGTACTACTGCCAAGATTTTTCTCTGTTGGCTGAGCCGAATTTGGCACCCAAATTGTATTCTAAAACTGCTTAATAAATCAAACCCTCAGATAGCTACACCGATTTTCCTGCATTGGGTTTTCCCGGGGACATTAGTCCAAAAGCAATGGTGTCACTTGTGTGCTTGTTTCTATTTCCTTTAGTTGATGATCTGTAATGTGTTGAGCATGTACTTGTATTTATTTCCAGTATTTAAATGGTAAATAACTTGTTAATTAACAAAATAAGTATGTAGTAATAAATCAGTAAAGTGCATGAAGGGTTTCTAACGTGTCAGACTTAGAAATTTCAACATGGTATCAGAGCGTGGTTGCAGATCATAGGAGAATTGAGGACATCAGTCGAGCAGAGCAACAACAACAGAAAACAGCTGTCCTGAGTGACAGAAGTTGTTCCTAGCAGAGTAGCAGCAAGGAAGGGGTGACGCAGTGCCTGCATCATCAAGACTGAGCCAAGAAGAGGTTGCGCAAAGGCTGAGGGAGGCAAAGACAGGCTCACGCAGAGGCCAGGAGGGCTGACGCAGTTGGCTGAAGAAGCTGATTTGTTGGTTCCGGGATAGCGTAGAGCCTAGGAGCTCTAACCTTCAATTTGTTGTGGTTTAGGAGGCTATGGGTAAATAGCATAGTGGCGCTGGTGGGGTACTGTAGTCAAAACAGTACCTAACAGGGCAAGACCAAGGTAGAGGTAGTTGCTACTGAGGCGGATTTCTAACCAAATCCGGATCAGTGTTGTTGCACAAACGATCGGGGAGGGGCAACTTGACGTTGGCAGAAGGATTTCCAGGTGGGAAATCAGGACTTAGAGGGAGTCTAGAAGAGAACTTCTAGAAGGGAAGTAGAAAGACTCAGCAGGAGTCGAACTGAGAACTTCCAAACGAGAAGTGGAGAGACTCAGCAGGAGTTGAACCGAGAACTTCCAAACAAGAAGTAAAGAGAATTAGCAAGAGTCGAACCGAGAACTTCCAGACGAGAAGTGGAGAGACTCAGCAAGAGTTGAACCGAGAACTTTTAGGTAGGAAGTAGAGAGACTCAGCAGGAGTCGAATAGAGAACTTCCAGATAGGAAGTAGACTCAGCGGGAGTCTAACAAAGAACTTCCAGACGGGAAGTAGACTCAGCAGGAGTCGAACAGAGAACTTCTAGGCGGGAAGTAGAGAGACTCGGAGGAGTCAACAAGAAGAGCAGAGAGATGACCATGAATGGGCTAAGGGATTAGGACAGGTTGGATGAGGCACCCAACTTTGTCATCTGGAAGGCCATGATCCTTTCTGTTATGTGTGCCATGAGTGCTCATATGCCACTTGAGAAGAAGTGAGGAGACATTGAGCTGTAGTCAGATGGACTACAGGAAATGAGGGGCAGCATCCTCGAGGTACCCAGCCTCTTGGATTAAACCTTGCTATGGGAGCCCCGAAGAGGAGTAGCAGTATTGGCGATGTCAATAGAGACAGATGTAGATGGAGCGACAGAGGGAGCTACAATGCATGATTCCCGAGACAACGCGAGGCTAGCAGGCTGCAATAGTGCGAGAGGCACAGGAGCGTTGCACCAGTGCAGGATGGCACAAAGAGGTGTGCAACGGTGTGAGATGCAGGGAGTTGTTGCAACAACGCAGAGGTCAGAGAGGGAGCACTTGTCAGTGATAGAGGGAGCTTCAACATTAGGAGTGTTTCTAGCCTGACAAAGATGTCAGAGTTGGGAGATCAGTTACTTACTTCTCAGTAACTGGGTTGCAGTGCAACAATTAGCAGTGGTTTGTGCTATGGGCAGCACGATGCAACATGATGAGAGGGGTTGCAATGCAAATGCAGCAGTGGCAATGGCAGAGCCATGGGCAGCAACACGGATGCAGAGGGAGTTGCAGTACGGATGCAGTTGTGCCAGTGACAAGGCCATGGGTAGCAATACAAGATGCAGCAGTGCATATGATGGGCAATAAGCCTAGCATCAACACAAGGACCGATGCCGGATGATCAGGGTGATACTCAGTGAGTAGTATTGTTGAGCACAGTCCTCGCTAAGAGGAAGTGTTGATTTGGGGTAGCATCAGATGTGCTCTAGCCACGAAAATTGGTGGAGAGGCTAAGGCACATGAGATCTCCAATACCCAGAAGGGGTTTGGGCAGATTCTAAACAATTTGGGAAATATTAAAATAATTAATATTTTTAATGGAATCCCTAAGTCTAAACTTAGGGAAAATTAAATATTAATGTGAATTAATATAAAACTGTGTTCGAATGGTCCAAAAGTCATGGATCAAGCCAGATTTAATCTTAGCCATTGATTAGGGACTTAATCTCGGTCGTTGATTTGTCAACGAGAAAAGTATAAGAGGAGGCTTGAGGGTCACTTGGAGAACACACCGAGAAATCAAGATTTCGACTTTCTGGGGTTGGATTTGCTGAGAAAGTTGAGAGAGTGATCAGAGTTGCAGCTGAGGGGCAATGAATATAGAAGTAGAGAGGCAGAGATAGCACCAGGAGGATCAGTGCAGTAGCCGGAGAGAGGGACGCAGAAGCAGCCAACAGTTCACACATAGCCAGCCAGGTCTCACGCACAAGCAGCTAGGAGCTGCGCAGTGCCTCAGAGGGCCAGCATGGGTGACACAAAGGGCCAGAGGGCTGACACAGTGCCTCCAGACGCTGACGTAGGCCAAGCCAGAGTGACATTGGGCTAACGCTGGGCCAGAGAGAGGCTGACGCTGGGGTTTCATGGAGCAAATTGGAGTTGTGAAGCTGCCAGAGTGTTTATCCGGGGTTTCAGCCGAAATATCTGCTTCCGAGTAGAGAGGTACTACTGTTGATATTTTTCTCTATTGGGTGAGCCGGATTGGGCACCTAGATTGTATTATGAAATTGCATAATAAATCAAACCCTCAAATAGTTGCACCGGTTTTCCCACATTGGGTTTTTTGGGGACATTAGTTCAAAAACAACGGTGTCACTTGTGTGCTTGTTTCTATTTCCTTCAGTTGATAATCTGTAATGTGTTGAGCATGTACTTGTATTTATTTCCAATATTTACATGGAAAATAACTTGTTAATTAACAGAACAAGTAGGTAGGAATAAATACTTTAAAATCAATGAAGGGTTTCTAACGTGTCAGACTTAGAAATTTCAACAGTTTCCCACAATGGAAGCACTTGACCTCAAGAGGTCCTTCTTCTCCCTCTTCTCCTGCTTTCCCGCAGATGCTAGAGCCACATCCTCTTCCTCCTCCTTCTTGATCCTAACCCCTTTGCCGCTACTCCCCGCCTTGGTCAGCCGTCTGATCTCTTCTTGACGAAGAGTCGCCAACAATTCTTCCCAATCCGAAAGACTCGTCCTGCCTAGTATGCTCTGGACAAATGTCTCCCAATCCTCGGAGACTGCATTAAGTGCGGTCTTTACCATCAACTCCTAATCCGGCATGGCTAGTATGGAAATTAGTTGGTCATGGATCTCCTTCAATCGATCGAGGAAGACATCTATTTTCTATCCCTTCTGCATCTGATATGACCTTCGCTGATTCTCCAAGAGCATCTTCCTCTACACGGAAGTATGTTGGCACAATGTCTTCAAAGTGTCCCACATCTCTTTTGTCATTTCCTTCTCGGCAATATGTGGTACCACATGATCCTTTACCCCATTAAGAATGATTGACTTTGCCTTAGCATTGCCTCCTCGTACCTTTCATTAGCTACCGAGTCAACCGAGATAGCCATCATTCTCCAGGCAAAGCCCTTGATATGATGTTTGTCTAGAATGGACAAGATCCTGGCCTTCCAAACCACAAAATTGGATGCTCCATCCAACTTGTCCTGATCTCTCAGCCCATTCATGGCCATCTGCAGCTCTTCTGTCAACTCCTTCGAATCTCTCAACTTTCCACATGGAAGTTCTCGGTTCGACTCCTGCTGAGTCTCTCTACTTCTCGTCTGGAAGTTCTCAATTCGACTCCTATTGAGTCTCTCTACTTCCCATCTAAAAGTTCTCTTCTGGACTCCCTTTAAGTCCCGATTTCCCTCCTGGACATCCTTCTTCCAACCGTTAAGTTGCTCCTCTCCGATCATCTGTGCAACTGCAACACTGATCCAGATTCCTTGGCTAGAAATCTGCCTCGGCAACAACTTCCTCTACCTTGGTCTTGCCCTGTTAGGTATTGTTCTAACCATAGTACCCAACCAGCTTCGCTCCGTAAACTACCCATAGCCTCCTATGCCCCAACAACTGAAGGATTGAGCCTCTTGGCTCTACACAATCCTAGCACGAGCAAAACAACTCCCTCAACCAATTACATCAACCCACCTGGCCTCTGCGTGAGCCTGTTTTTGCCCTCCTCAACCTCTGTGCTGCCTCTCTCTGGCCCAAACTGATGACGCAGTCCCTCTACGTCACTCCTTCCTCTGTTGCTTTCTGCAAGGATTAGCTCTGTCACTCGGGACAGCTGAATCTACTGCAAATGCTCTGCTAACTTGATGCCTTCAGTTTTCCTGTGATCTGCAACCATGCTCCGATACCATGCTAGAATTTCTAATTCTAACCTATTAGAAATTCTTCCTGTACTATCTGGTTTATTTCACCTACTTGTTTAATTACTTAACAAGTTATTTAACTAGATAAATACTGAAAATAAACACAAGTACAATCTCAACATCTACAGATCATCAACTGAAAGGAAATAAGCACACAAGTGACACCATTATTTTTGAACAAATCTTCCCGGAAATACCCAATGCGGGAAAATTGGTGTAGCTATTCAAAGGATTATATTATTATGCAGTCTATCTAAGTACAACTGGGTGCCTAACCAGCTCACCCGACAGAGAAAAATACACGGCAACAATACCTCTATATCTGGAAATAGGTATTTAGAAACCTGTCCAACGAAACCCTCTCCGACATAACTGAAGCTCAACACTAGCCCTTCTGGCCTTTGCGTCAGCCTTCTACTGACCTGCGTCAACCCCAGGACCCCCTACTTCAGCCCTCTGAGGCACTGCACAGCCTTTGGGACCCTCTGCGTCACTCCAGTAGCCTCTGCGTGGATGATGCAGTGCCTCTGGCCACTGCATTGTCTCAAATGGGCTTTGCATAGCCTGGACTGGCTACTGATCTCGTTCTCTCTGCTTCTGCATTGGTCTCTCAGTATTGTCTCTACCTCTCTGCCTCGTACTCACTACCCCTCGCTGTTGATCACTGATTCAACTTTGCTTACCAACCCTAATCTAGCAAAATGAATGACTGATCACTTTGGTGTGTTCTCCAACTGACCCTCAAGCTTCCTCTTATACTTTTCTCGTTGGTACATCAATGACCGAGGTTAAATCTCTAATCAGTGACTAAGATTAGATTTGGCTTGATCCATGACTTTGGAACCTTCTAACTTAGTTTTATATTAATACCCATTAATATTTTATTTTTCCTAAGTTTAGACTTAAGAACTCCATTAAAAATATTAATTATTTTAATATCTCCCAAACTGGGTACAATCTGTCCAAATCATTTATGGGTCTTGGAGATCTCATGTGCTTTAGCCTCTCCACCAATTTTCATGGCTAGAGCACATCTGATGCTACTCCAAATCAACAATTACACATATTTTCAACACAACAAGTATTAGAACTGATTGAAAAGGCTCAGTTTGTGAGGATATTTCTAGTGGAAGAGAAGCAGGAACAAAAGTGGATGCTTCTAATCTATGTCTAATAGATGCAGTTCTCACAAGTCTCTCTGGATTTGATAAAGACGAGAAAAGCTCAGGATCTTAATGAGATCTGGTATGTCTGTGTGAAGCTATATTTAACTAGTCGAGTCAACAGGTGAAAGATTTTAGCCTGCTAATGTCTTATTCACCATTAAGAGGCAAGTCTGATCATTGTCCCAGGGAAATAATTAATATTTGTTCCCCAACAACGATGCCAATTTGATGTTGTATCTTTGTAGACAGTTCTAGGCTAAGGAACGGTGTCAAAACATCTAAATGATGTTTTGATTTAATTGGATGACCAATGTATTAAACCATTAAACAATTGTATATTCTAAGTATTTATGAGAAGATTAAAGGGATGATTTTCATTCATAACAGGATTAATCTTTAAATTGATTTGAAAAGCAGAAATTAAGATGGTATATAGTCCTTTAAACATTCATAATGAATATCTAATTAATCATATACAACTGATGCATGTAGAAACTTTCTACAACCAAACAATACATGTTCAAGAGATGACAAAAGGCAAAAATTAAAAGATTTAGAGGAATTAACTAAGACAAATTGTCTAATAAATTAATCTCTTTTAATGACTATAAATTTGCAGTGGGTTGTTAGGGAGATTGATATTCAATCTAGCTTTTACTAGACTCTTATGTTACCTTGAACATGTGCAGAATTAAATATGAAAAACATAAATGAATAACAAGACAAACTCACATGAATACCAAAGTCGTTAGGAATGAAGCCAAAATCCTTCAATTATCTTCAGAAATAGCTTAGGATGTTACAATCATGTCTAGGATCATTACAAGGTTGAGGATGTTACAATCATGTCTAGGATCATTACAAGGGTTCAACCTTGACTTCTTCGAATTACAAAATACTTATAGAATCTAATTCCAAAATATCTAGATCTAAAAATAAAATTTATTACAAAATGAAATAATATCTGAAATTGTTTTGGATTTACAAAAATAGAAAAGAAAAGTAGCTATTCCAAACCGATTCGAAAAATCAACACACAATTTAAGGGTGTTGTATGATGACCGATGCCTTTAACTGAATTTTCTGCTTTCTGCTCCTTTTCTGCTTACTGCTCTTCCTTTCCCTATGATTGGTCACTAAATTCCTCGCATTTTGTTTTACTTGATGAGTTCAAGTAACTTATCCCATCTTTTATCATCTGGAATAGAAATTTTTGTTACTTTCCTATATGCCTCATCAACTTCTGTGTATTTTTCAAATGTTGGCCTAGTGATGAACAAATGGTTAATTTCATGTTGAATGAAAAGATCATACTACAGGCCTTCTAGGAATTCTTTACCACTGATTATCCCTTTGACTTTGGAAAATTTGGTCATGTCTATTGCTATCTAGTGCAATTTGTATCGATAATCTTCTAGTGGAATCAATTGGCCACTAGAATTTCATAGAGATGGAAGTCCTTTTTGATGTAGAATATTATTTTTTTTGTGGAACTTTTTAATTTATGCTTCTAAGTTTTGAAACTTGTTCTCTAATTGTAATATCAAATTTATTTTTGTCAAAACTCTTCTTACATCTAGGACAATATCAATTATGTCCTCAATTTCAAATTCTTCCAGTTCTTCTTTTGTTTTAGGATTGAGTAGTTTGATTACTTTATTAGCTTCTCCAAGGATATGCTCCAAATCTTATTTGATTCTTGTGATTACTTCTTTTGATGTTTACACTAACTCCTCTTGTTAAAAAATGATTTGAATAGATGTTCAAAGTTCAGTCATGGTTGAATTTATATCAATCCATATCTTTTCCTTTGCCTCGGCTAATGTTTGTGAAATCAATGACTCATTCTCATATTTCTCTAGTTGCCCGGTTAATCTGAAAATTTTCTGCACTTCGGCCAGATATGCATTATCAACGTTTATCTTATCATCTTGAATTTTCTCCAGTTGAGTTCTGAGTTTTTCAATTTCCATATCTTTTAATGACAGGTCTCCCATAGCTTTTGATAATTGATCTGCTTGATTTTGACTGGGAGACTCTGTTTTTGCTATAGACACTGCTGCTCCAGATGTTCCTACTCCAGTGCCAATTCGGAGTTCTCTTTCCTTGACCAATTTTTCCATCTCTGCTTCCATTTTTTGAATTTGTATGTTCTGCTCTACAATCATTTGAAGCATATTTTCTTTTTCTTTCTCCAGCTGACGTACTTCTTGTGCTTGAGGATGTTCAGTAGTTGGTAATCTCAATTGTTTCCTTAATGCAGGTATATTTGTGTTTCTACTTTTGATTATTTCCTCAGTTGACTTTATATCTTTAGGATCTAATCCTAATTTTATAGCCAAATCTTAAAGCCCTTTAATTTTTGTATCTTTTGCTAAGAAAGACATTTTTTCCAATTTTAATTGGAAATGAATGTTATTCAGAGAAGCTTGTAGCTTAGAATTTGCCGGGACAGAACTTGTCAAAGATGAATCTATCATTTCTCATGCTTGCTTGTGAAGGTCAATTTGATCAATGGGATGTATTTGCTTGGTGTCAAATAAAAACACAGAGGTGTATAGCTATAGTGTTGACTATGAATGGACCAACCTATGCCTTCAATTTAAACTGAGATTTTTGTTTTCTAGAAACAAATTGAACCTCATCCATGTTCATCATCTATCTATTGTACTCGAGTGCAAAAATCCTCATGGGGAGGAACATTGGTAATTTATTTGCTTGAAGCTCACAACCATATATCTTGAGTTCAATGAAATTCTGGTATAAATACCAGTCTCCAACTTTAGTTTGCTCACTTAGATGTAAAATTCTTTTGACCTCTGTTGAAACCCTGGAAACTACATCACTGTTTAATAAACAAGTTGATATATAGAAGAATTGATTGACAAAATCAGTGAAAGAAAACTCTTCAGAGGCTTTTCTCACTAAATATGTCCAATGAATTGCTGCCTGAGGTTTACCTTTAGCATCCAACCTTTTTAAAGGAAATTTGAATCTTTCTGACTGGTGATATAAGAATAAGTAAACCAAAACTCACCGATGCTTAAATGATCCTTAAGCACTGAACTTTAAAAATTGATCATGAATTACATCGAAAAGAAACTAACTATAGCTAAACATGACTAAAGGTTTTTTACTAGAAAAGAAACTGATAGAAAGCCCAAAATGACTTCATCAACTCATTGATCACTGGGATATCCTAACAAACAAGACACTAAGGAGATAACCTACCTAGACATCTCAGGAAACATTGTAGAGGGATAAGTCGGGTTTGTTATGGGTAATTCTGAGTTTCTGGTAAAAGTGACTCAAATATATGAGTTCTCTATGAGAAAGTAAGTTTATAATAGATTTCGATTAGAGCATTAGGAGAAAAAGGGTGTAGAGAGTCTTCAAGGTTTAGCTAGAGGGCTTGGCATATTGACTTAGCAGTTACATGGAAAAGAGTTTCATTGTTTTGAGCAATAACAACTCTTTTGCTAGGAAGATATCGGGCTCCACACCAGGTGAGTAGTTTTGGGAAATGATGGGTTTGAGGAAACAAAACTGGGGTAGAAGGGATCCCCAAACATAAAATTCATCACTGGTGTCTTCGTATTTTTGAAATGCCCAATTGTGAAGTTCACACATCTCGAATTCACAATTGGTCTCTACAATTTTAAACTGGGTATCAACGAGTGGGAGTTCGTCCAAGTTAATGACAGAGGGTAGCAGAGGATTATCTACAGGAATTTTCGATTTTCCTTTATGGGAAGCCATTACGAAAAAAACAAAATTACCGAGGAAAATTAGATAGTTACCCGGAAATGATGAGGGTTGAAGGTCGTTGGTCGCTGGGATTTTGCTTGTAGTATTGTTTTGAGAATTTTAGTTACAGGCATAAATGGAAAATGATCCATTTGAAAGGGATAACAATCTTCTATTAGGAACGTATAACGGGTTTTACTTAAATCGACCATTGTTGGCACAAAGGATTAAATGTTGTAGAGCATTGGCGAGAGAAAATTAATGGGCAACGGTCATTTGCCAAATTTGGTGGGAGAGATAGCAATGGCTACGTGTAACGGAACGTTGGCAGATGATAAAAACAACAGGAGAGATGGCAACGTGGGTGAGTGGTTTGCCGGGGGGTGGAGATGGTAAGTAGTATCGAGCAAAGGGGGGCCACAATTGTTGAGTGCTTGCCACGTAGGCAAAGCGGGTTTTAGTTAAATTGCTTTGCGAAACTCTCCTCTCCATTATTATTCGGGAATGCGGGGGGTCTCGCTATTCACTTGGGACCGTTGATCCTGGCGCATTAAATCTTAGCCATTGAAAAATATGAGATTGTTAATCCTTTGCGAGCGACAATCACATCACCTTATTACAAATCAATAATTTAATTTAAAATATCAAATGTTACAAACTATAGTGAGCGACATTTAAACGTGCTTGCTTTCCGAAGGGTAAATATTTCTTTTATTTATTTATTTTTATTAGTCCCCTTTCTATTTTTCTTTTTTTTCATTTCTTTCTCTTTTTTTCTTATTTTTCTTTTTATTTTGAAAATGTAGGAAAAATATACAAAACATTACAGGGGTAAAAATAAATTAAAACATCAACTCCATCTAGGGATTGCTTCACCTTGCGGGATGTAGAGAACGTGCAGATCCATGTGCCTTCTCCTTGGGCTATGGAATCTTTGATGTGAAATTCACACTCGCTGCTGAAATTTAAAGAAAACCGGAAATTTACAATGATGATGATTACAAACATTTAATATTGAATATCATACTTGAGGTATTGCCCATTGATTGACAATGAGAAATATTATCCTCCCAGATTGCGTAGAATGCATGCATTGTTGCCTTTCACTTCTGCAATGCTAAAAGGTCCCAACCATAAGTTATCAAACTTGCCATGTGTTGAAAAAAAAGTGTAACTAGGTTCGGTCTTCATGATGACATGATCTTTGTAAACGATGTAATAAAAGGAAATTATTTTTCTATAACTTGCTACATGGGTTTCACGAGCAAGAAGTGTCACTAGGTGAAAGACTTATTCTTGATGTCTTCAGGATTTATTTATATGTCAAAGAGTCATGTCATATGTATAGAAACTCTTTATGAATTTATGTAAATGTATACAAGTCCTCAAAGTTGTGAAACAGTCCTCCAAGACCAAGATCAATACCTCAAAAGCAAGCCTACCAAATTCTGCAAGAAAAACATTAATGGAATCCTAATGTCGGCACTTAAATTGAATTGAATGTATAAATGGAAGTCATGTCAGCTTGGCATATAGACATGTCGGTTCATAAGTTCGAGTCGGCTCAAATTAAGAGCACTCACTACTATAAATACCGAGAAAGGTTCAGCGCAAATGGCACAAGGAAAAATTTCGGATGCCTCTGAAATTTCGCATATAAAAGCAGAGCCGCAGTAGGGTAACCTTGTTTTGTGTTTTAGGTGCAGCCATAATCTTGGATACATGGAGCGGGAATGGCCTCGTGAAAGGACGTAGCAATAGTTTGAGTTCTAGACACTCTCGGCATATCAATGTATTGCAATCTCGACATTACAGTGATAAATTGATCTTGCATGATAGAGAAGCAGTCATGGCATACATAGATCTCGATGGTACTCCTATAGAAGACTAGACATTGAACAACAATGATAGATCTACTCTCTCGGCTCAATGAAGATTATGTTAAATGTTGTCTCAATCTCCTATATATATATATATATTACAATCTTGCCATAAATCTGATGATGTAATAGGTTTCGGTGATGATCTGTAATATCTTGTTTTAGAGATATTCCCCAAACCCCAGTAAACTCCAACCAAATAACACACAAGTGATGCACTAGTCGGGAAGCTCAAAGTGATGTAACTAACAGTAAGGCAACAAATAATTATATAAACACGGAATACAAGCAGATACTCAAGAAATGCAGAGAGAAATGCTAAGCCATTTTATTATACTGAGTAATAGAATGAGTACAGGAGATGATCAGAAAGATGGCACCTCGCCTTGCTCAAGGCAAGTGAAGAAATACACTCAGAATAGCAAGGAAATGGCTTCTCTCTAAACAGTGTCCAAGTTGCTAGAGAACTGCTATGCTGTTGCTACTGCTGGAACCAAATGAGGATTTGGGGCTGTTACCCTCCTCAGAAAATGTTGAAACTCTGGAATCCGCCTCTACTCAATAAACCCACAAAAGCCCAGAAAGCTTTTCAAAAATGGCTAACCCCCGAAAATCGCCCCCTTGAAGATCCACGCAATTCCCCAAGGCTCTGCGCTGCCACTGAATAGAACCCTCCAAAATTCTGCCCGAAACTTTGCCAAAATCCTCCAATATGCAAGGGCTGATCCCCTGCTCAATCTCCTAGCTCAAATCCTCCTCAAAACCCCAATCCAAAACTACTACCCAAAAAGACTATGTCATCCTCTCTCAAGACTGCGTAGGCATCAAGATGCTCAACTCCTCTTCAACTCCAAAAATCGATCCTCCTGCAAAAGACTACTGAAAACTACCTTGCCCGAGCAGGCACTTGAAGTTCCCCGGCGCTAAGGGTGAGATCTCCGAACATAGACACTCAATGCACTAAACAGTGCTGCAGATAAGCTAAACAGCCAGCGTGCTCTAAGTCGAAGTGACTAGCTCAAATGCACATAAACGAATGCCAAAATGAGGAGGCTCCTCTCTCCTTTATAGTGTTGGCCTCTCTCAATCCCAAGGCCCACCTCCTCCAACGTAGCCCCTCTCTTGCCACGTGCTCCTCTCCATCTGCGCATTCCCTCCAAGTGTCTACGTGGGCTCCTCCTCTACGTGGTCCTTTGGCCCCCTTGGCTCCCCCTTTAAGTTACAACGTTGTGCTACTAGGGAGTGACTTTATTCTAAAAGTGAGTTATGTCCCCCTTTCCTCACCTTTTTATTTATAAATAACTATAAAAGGAAAAATTGAGCAAAAATCGAATATTCCAATTAGCCATGGCTAATTAGGAATATTACAGTCTCCCTTAGCAAAATGTTGCTTGTCCTTAAGCAACTGAAGTGATGGATGTTGCAAAATTTTCTCACTCTCCCAAGTGGCATCCTCATCTGATAAATTCTTCCATCTCACCAAGAATTCCTGGACCGTCCTACTCTGCAGCTGCCTCTCCCTGGTATCAATAATAGCCTCTGGCTGCAACACCAAATGCCCCTCATCATCCGTGGGTGGTAGCTCATCTGTCATTGTCACATGCTGTCCTAATGACTTCTTCAGGCATGATACATGAAAGACTTTATGAATCTCGCTGCCTTGGGGTAGCGTCAACTCATACGCAACCTGTCCAATCCTGCGTATCACCCTGTATGGCCCATAAAAGGGGGGCTTGAGCTTCTTATCCCCCTTCTTCTTCAGTGATGACTGTCGGTATGGCTGTAATTGTAGGTAGACCAAGCCCCTTACCTTAAACTATCTCTCCACCCGACCCCTATTAGCATACAGCTTCTGCTGGTTCTGTGCTGTAGCCATATTATCCTTGAGAGCTCGGAGAATATCCTGACTCTCTTGGATCTAAATCTTGGCTCTCGGAGCCTTGCTAGCACCAAACATCATGTCAACAAAAGGCAAAGGATGATATCAATACAAAGCATAGAATGGTAACATACCGATGGACATGTGATGTGTAGTGTTGTAGCAATACTCCCCGAGATGCAGCCACTTCAGCCATGCTCTCTGCTGCCCACTGACATAGTTACGCAAGTAGTCGTCCAGCCACTTGTTAACTATCTTTGTCTGCCCGTCCGTTTGTGGGTGATAACTGGTACTCGGTGTCAACTCCGTCCCCACCAACCGGAAAAGCTCCTGCCAAAATCCGCCCATGAAATGGTTGTCCCTGACACTGGTGATGGTCTTAGGAAGACCATGTAACCTGAAGGCCTCTTTGAAGAACCACTCGCCCCCCTGTGCTGCTGTGTAGTGTGCGGATAAGGTGAAAAAATGTGCGTACTTTGTCAGCCGATCAACGACGACAAAGATGCAATCCTTGCCTTGTACCATGGGCAACCCTGTGATGAAGTCCATCGAAATACACTCCCATTTCCCCTCCGAAATGGGAAGAAGTTGCAATAATCCTGCGGGATGGTTCATCTCTCCCTTGTTCCTCTGGCAAACATCACACTCCCGGACATGCTGGAGTACGTCCTGCTTGAGGCCCTTCCATGAGAACCTCTCTCTAATGGCCCTGTAGGTTTTGGTAAACCCCTAATGGCCGACCAATGGTGAATCATGTGATGCCTGAAGTATCTTCTTCTTGAGCTGAGACCCCTCAGTCAAGAAGATCCGGTCCCTGTAGTAGATGATCTCATCGACCAACCTATACTTGTCATCTGCCACCTGCCCATTTAGAACCTCACATGCAAATCTGTCCTTGGAGTACTCTACTAAGAGTCGAGCCCTCCAGTTTGCGTCCAAGCTCCTAAGAGACGACGTGGCTGGTCTATGTGAAAGAGCATCTGCTACCACATTGTTCTTACCCTTGACATACTCAATGTCAAAGTCATACGCTTGGATCTTACTGATCCACTTCTGTTGCCTCTCCTGTAGCTGTTTCTGCTCCAAAAAGAACCTGAGGTTGTTGTGATCAGTCCTCACCCTGAACCTGTTACCTACTAAATACTGCCAGAACTTGGCCAATGCATACATGATGGCCAACATCTCTTTGTCGTATATAGAATACAACCTCTCATGCAGAAGGAGCTTCCGGCTCTCAAAGGCTATAGGGTGACCTCCCTGCATCAACACTACAACGATCCCCTCTCCTGACGCATCACATTCCAAAACAAATGGCTGCGTAAAATCCGGCAATGCAAGCACTGGGCAGCTGCTCATAACCTCCTTGAGCCTGTCAAAGGTCGTTGTGCTGTATCCGACCAACTGAATGCCCCCTTCCTCGTCAGATCTGTCAGGGGTGTAGCAAGCTGTGAGAAACTCTTGACGAACTTCCGATAGTAAGTACAAATGCCAATGAACCCTTGGACTTCTGTCACGTTCCTCGGCTCCAGCCAATTTCTGATGACCCTGATCTTCCCCTCGTGGACCCTCACTCTGTCCACCCCTATGATGTGTCCCAAGTATAACATCTCCATCAACCCAAACTCACACTTGGAGAGTTTGGCATAGAACTGTTGCTCCTCCAAGATGCGCAACACTGCCTCAATGTTTTGGATATGCTCCTCCCAAGTCCTGCTGTAAATGAGGATATCATCAAAGAACACCAATACAAACTTCCTTAAGTGACTGCGGAAGATGTGATTCATGCAAGATTGGAATGTAGCTGGGGCGTTGGTTAGCCCAAAGGGCATCACCAAAAACTCAAAGTGCCCATAATGACACCTGAAGGCGATCTTGGGAATGTCTTGTTCCCTTACGCGAATCTGATGGTACCCAGATCTCAAATCAATCTTTGAGAAGAACCGTGCTCCTCTCAACTCATCTATCAACTCATCGATCCTGGGTATGGGGTACCTGTTCTTCAGTGTCTTCTTGTTCATGGCCCTGTAGTCAATGCACATCCTCAATGTGTCGTCCTTCTTCACCAACACCACAGAAGAAGAAAAAGGACTCGTGCCCAGCTGAATGTGCCCAAGGGCCAGCAACACCTGAATGGCCCGCTCAATCTCATCCCGATAGGCCTTGGGATGCCTATAGGGGGTAGTAATCGCTGCTTGTATGCCCTGCTCAAGTTTGATGGTGTGCTCAAACCCCCAGTCCGGTGGTTGTCCCAGCAGAATCTCCCTAAACACTATGGCATACCGGTCAAGGATGGATTGTATCTTTGGGTGCATTGTCTGCCCTATAGTCCCTGTCTTGGATGCACGCAGCTCCACTGCCCACTCTACGTCTCCCTTCCGGAAGATTGTCTCCATCCGATGAGCCGAAACAGTTTGAGGCGGGTATGTGTGTTGTCCCCGTATCTTCTCGTGCCTCCCTGTCTTCTCATCATCCCACTCCATCTCTAGGGTCTTCTAATCCGTTGTGACCTTCTCTAGAGTGATAAGCCATTGAACACCCAGTACTATGTTGGTGTCCAGAATATTGACCACGAAAGCGGTCAGTCAGTGTGTAGGTGCCCATCGTCACTGATAACTTTGGAACATAATGAGCACATATCATGGTCTAATCTCCTGGGACAAAAACTGAAAACCCATCGAAGCTCTCCGTCTGTATACCTCTCTGTTCAACCATCTATGCATTGATGAAGTTGTGGGTTTCCCCACTGTCGACCAAAATTGATACTCGCTGACCACGTACTGTTCCCCCTATGCGCAGCGTCCAATACTTGGGAACTCCTCGCGATGCTGCAAGGGCCCCTCCAGTAGGTGCAAAAGCTACACCACCTGCGGCTGGTGGTGGAGGTGGCAAAGGACCCTGCACGACATGACTATCTCCTGCCTCCACATCATCCTCCTCATCTTCTTCCCCGCTGCTCTCAAAGAAGACCTCAATAAAGTGTGTTTTGCCAGCAACACATCTATGTCTTGGTGCCCACGGCTCTTGACAGGTAAAGCACAACCGCTTCTTCTTCAACTCCCTCCTGGCGTCATCATCAATCTGTGTTCGTCCTGGATTCCCCTTTGGAGGCAGAATCCTCACATCCTTCCCCTTAGGCTGGAAAGCCTGTCTCTGGAGGTAAGGTGTCCGGGTCCTGGGTAAGGCATCCTGTAAGTCCCAGGTCCTGCTAATAGCATCCTGGAGTGTGGCTGGTCTAGTGGACCTGACTAGACCCCGAAGTGGCTCTGCTAACCCCTCAACAAATATGTAGATCCTTCGTGCCGTGGATAGATCTGGCACCATCACCGTCATAGTTGCGGGGGAGCGCCCCCCCCCCTTCGAACCCGCTCCCGAAGCGCGCTCCGGGCGGGAGCGGCTCGGGAGCACGCTCCCTAAATCGCTCCCGAACGGGAGCGATTTTCGGGAGCGCGCTCCCTTCCAAAAAAAATTCGCTCCCTGCCGATCTCGGGAGCGATCGGGGAGCGATCGCTCCCAATCGATCCCGGGCTTTAAAAAATCACTTCGGGAGCGATTTCAAACGGGCCGGGAGCGGGTCGGCGGAAAAAAATTCCGCGGACCCGAAAAAAAAACTAAAATTTTATAAAAATTTTTATGTTTTAAAAGCCCTTTGGGAATAAAGACATTTCATTGTGAATGTTTGAAGAAGTTGAGGAGCTTGAAGAGCAAGAGTTTGGAGCAAGGAGCAATTGCTGAAGAGCGAGGAGCAAGGAGCAATTGCTGAAGAGCAAGGAGCGAGGAGCAAGCCTGCAGAAGTAAGTAACTTAACAATTTAGCTAATGTAGCTAGTTTAATTTAGTTAGGTAGTAATTTAGGGAATTTAATTTAGTTTATTGAGTATTAAAATTATGAATTTCAATTAAATTATTAAATTAAGTTAATTAATCCCAATAAATTAAATTAATTTGCAGATTGTTGAATGAAAACCCTACAAACATCAAACACCATGGACCTCACCATATTTCTGGGCATTTTCCTCTTACTGGTCCCTTTTATGGTTATTATGGTGGTGGAGGGTAGGAAACGGAGGGGCCAAACTGGAGAGGGGGATGAAGAAGCTGGAGAAAGTGAAATGGGTGAAAACCCGGTGAGGAGGAGCTGGAGGAGGGTGAACAGGGCACTCAAAAGACTAAACAAGACCAAACCCCATTGTGGAAATATGTTCACAGGGTTGAAACAGGGAGAGGGGGTGGAACCACTAAATTTCATTGCCCCCATTGCAACACTGATTACACAAGTTCATACACCCGTGCTAGAAGACACCTCTGCGGGAAAAGGCCATGGGATGGAGACAAACAAATAGGAATCAAAACTTACTTGTACAGCGGTGTCAACAGCGGATAGAGCCAAATACATAAGGGAAGAGGAGGAAGCCCAATACAAATCAAAAAAATCAAGGGTTTCTTTGAAGTTGAACCAAGCTCACAATCACAAAGAATTCCTTCAGCATCCTCCCAAGGCAGTGGATATGGAGGCACAGGGTCATCATCTTTAAGGCGTAGAACCATATCAGATTTCCTTGATGAGGGATGTAGGAATGATGTGGATTCAAAGGTTTACAAGTTTCTCTATGCATGTGGGATACCATTCAATGTTCTTCGCTCACCTTATTGGCACGAAATGGTTTCGGCCATAAATGATGCCCCTAAAGGATACAAGAGCCCTGGGTATGACAAGGAAAGAACCGTTGGCCTTGATAATGAAAAAGCAAAAATATCACATTCTTTGAATAGAATGACAAGTGCTTGGACTGAGCATGGGGTGTCCATCGTATCTGATGGATGGACAAATGTAAAGGCAAGCCATTGATAAGTGTTCTTGCTGTGTCTATTAATGGTCCAATATTTCTAACTGCACATGATTACTCAGACAAGTTCAAGACCGCCATCAACATTGCAGAAGCATTACTTGAAACAATTGACCGTATTGGGCCATACAATGTCATCCAAGTCATCACTGATAACGCTGCTAATTGTAGGGCAGCGGGAGCAATTATTGAGGACAAATACCCCAATATATTTTGGTCTGGATGTTTGGTTCACACATTGAACCTTCTGTTGCATGATATTTTCAAGAACAAAAATGTACAATACCAATGGATTGGTGATTTGTACAAAAAAGGCAAAAAAATGATAAAATTTATTACAAATCATAGCAATACCCATGGCCTTTTCCGCAGTCACTCGAGATTGGAGTTGTTGAAGATTGCGAAGACAAGATTTGGTAGCTATTACCTCACCTTCAAGCGCCTTTTGAAGGTAAGAGAGTCAATGGCTAGCATGGTATCAAGTCCACATTAGCAGCTATTGAAGGAAAGGGCTACAAATGCAGCTGACAGGGAAGGTTTTGAAATGGTGGAGGAGGCCGCTCTTGATGGCCAATTTTGGACAAATGTGAGGCAAGTTTTGGATTTCACCAAGCCCATTTATCACATGATTCGGTTTGCAGATACAGACAAACCAGTGATTGGCGAGGTGTATGAGCAGATGGACACCATGTTGGGGCAAATAAAAGATGTTGTTCATAACAGAGATCCCAACTTGTACAAACTAATCCACGATTGTGTGTGTGAACAGTGGAATAGACTTAATCTTCCACTACATTGCTTGGCGTATATCCTTACGCCAAAATACTACTCTACGTCTTGGTTGGGCCAACCTGCAGCAGGGGGTGGGGTTAGGACCAAACCCCATTTAGATCCAGAGGTAACTAGAGGATATTTGGAAGCATTAGAAAAATTGGTACCTGATAGGGAGGAATGTGCAGCTGTGCGCCTTGAAATAGGCAGATACTTCAGTGGCACTGGTTTGTATGGTAACTTCCATGCAATGGACGATAGAGATAGATTTGATACTCTCACATGGTGGGAAACATATGGCGGGCAAGGACTTTTGCCAAAATTGGCAAAAAAAGTTCTTTCACAGGTTGTAAATACTTCTTCTGCAGAGAGGTGTTGGAGCACCTACAGCTACATACACAATGTGAAAAGGAACATACTCAATGAAAACCGAGCAGAAAGCTTGGTTTATGTGCACTACAACTTGAGGTTGTTGAGGTTGTTGAGTCATTACTGTGATCGGGCTAATGAGGATCCCACATATAGAATTTGGGACAATCACCCAGAGGATGACAATTTGGAGGATGGCATTGTACATATTGAAGAACTGGAAGAGGAACTTGTAAGGGATGAAGATGATGTTTCCATGCCACCTCCACCTCCCCCTCCACCATCCAGTAGCAGCGCTCGAGGTCCGAGTCTTGTTCCTTT
>APFE031409013.1:0-38338 GCA_000404065.3 Pinus taeda
ATATATTATATATGTTATAGTGAACAGCTTTATATGTATATATTTTACCTCCGAATTTACCTCGGAATATATATATTTTTTTTCCTTCGAAAAGAAAATAAATAAATAAAAACAATATTGTGATTCGAGACTCTTCCCAATATAAACTTAACTATTCTATATTGTTAAAAATGTAATTTCACCTGTAGCGTAATTAATTTCTAGCGAAACTATATAGGAAAACCACCCAAACCTCATCTGACCACTTTTGCTCATCAAGTGGTTTTCGTAGAACTGTACCTCTCCAAAACCACTTTCTATCGGGACGTAAAGTTCAGTAACAAAGCCTCTCCCGATATTGTTATGAACCGTTGGATTGCGAGGATGATTGTCCACCGTCTGATTATTCCAAAGCTGCATTATTCCAAAGCTGCATTCAGGCCTCGAGGGAATGACATTGAGTAAATTTTTGGGTTGACCGCCGTTTATTTCAGTCATTTAATTAATGTTATTTACTCTCGTTCATAGGATATTGGTAAAGCTTTTAATTTTAATGTTTTTTTGCTTACTGAGGTATGGGCATAGGTAAATGTTTTTAAATTTTAATGTTTTTAATATGTACGGGAGTATGGTCATATACCCAATGTAATTTTCTTTGGTTTTGTAGTTGCATAAGCATAGTATGTGTTATGCTTTTGTTTTTGTGTTGACAATTTTTCTGTAATGAAGTAGTGAAACTCACAGTAGTGCAATGAAGTGTATGTAGAAAAATACAGGGGAGCATGTAATAAAATAGGGGAAACAATGTGCACGTGAAAAACACACACAACAACGTGAATGTAACAATGGACTTCTGAAATGAACTGAAGTTTGCACAGCAGTGTGAGGGTGAATGCAAAGAAAAATGAAGATGAAGTTTTGTAATATGAAAAGTGCATAACGTGATTTTTATTTTTACATCAGTATTTGTAAAAGTTTGTTTTACAGCAGTAAATGTAAATGAGATTTTCACACAGCTTAAAATCTCAGGAGGAGACAGAGTAACTTTTGTTTTTGAATTTCTTTTGGTGAATCCCTCTGAGTGAAAGAGGATGAATTTTGTATCAGTCTTTTATTAATGAATATAAAGGCTTTTATGGGTGTGTAATACTCTGTTCTCAGAAATATTTTAAGCTTCCGTGTGTTAAAGATCCCGGAGAGAAATAGAGCATTGTCTTTGTGTGCAGTTTGTTTGTTTGTTTTTGGGATTTTACCAGAAAAATCCCCAACAGTGGTATCAGAGCAAGGTTTAGGCTCTTTGAAGGTGTCAAAGAAGCTGAAGGGAGGAGTTTTTTGTTGCAGCAGTAAATCTTCTGTAGCAAAGTGAAGACTTAGGGAAGAGGATCCAGGTATTTCTCAAATTAGTTTCTTGTGTTACAGCTGAAGAAACAGTGACTTTTCTTAAAAAAAAGAATCACAGTCAGTTATTTGAATCATAGCTAAAGAGTGGTAGAATGGCGAGCACCAGCACCAGCATGGGTATGTTTAATTCTCAATTCTCACAGTTCAATGAGAAAAACTATGACTATTGGGCAATAACCATGAGAGACATGTTTGCCTATCAAGATTTATGGGAACTTGTTGAAGATGGTTTTGAAGAACCAACAGATGAAAATGAGGTTAATAGGTTAACTCAGGCAGAGAAAGATCTGCTGAAGAGAAATAGGAAAAAGGACTCAAAAGCCCGTGTATTTTTGTATCAAGCAGTGGACCAGAGTGTGTTTCGAAGGATAGCAGCAGCTAAGACATCCAAAGAAGCATGGAAAACCCTCAAGACATCCTATCAAGGCATGGAGAAAGTGAAAACAGCAAAACTACAGTTACTGAGGAGAGATTTTGAAAATCTTTGCATGAAGGAGTTAGATAACATTGATTCATTTTTCATACATGTGATTGGTTTGGTCACACAAATGAGGACTCATGGAGAAGTTCTTGAAGAAAGGAGGATTGTGGAGAAACTTTTGAGGGTCCTACCTTCAAAGTTTGATGTGATTGCCACCACCATATAAGAGACAAAGGATCTCTCAAACTTTTCAGTTAATGAACTTCATGCATCACTGATAACACATGAACAGAGGTTGAGTAGAAATGAAAACTCATCTCTAGAACAAGCCTTCAAGACCCAGATGCCTTTTGGAAGAGGAAGAGGTCAAGCCAGAGGAAATAAGAGAGGAAGAGGCATAAGCCAAAATAGAAGTGGAAGGAACAGTCTAGGAAATGCTCAAGGAAGAGGTAGCAATCCAAATCAAAACCAAGGCCAAGGCAGCAGCCAATAAAGAGGACAACAACATGCTCAATGACAAAGGTATGATAAATCCAATGTCCAATGTTATTATTGCAGAAAATATGGGCACTATGCCAGTGAATGTAGGAAGAAGCAACATGATATGAGTAATAGAACAAATGAAAATGTCACTAGAGAAAACATGAGTCAAGATAATGTGTTGTTAGCTTGTAACATGGCTAAAACAAATAGTGAAGACATCTGGTTTTTAGACTCAAGTTGTAGCAACCATATGACAGGAAACATAGCTTTGTTTTCTGCTTTAGATCAAAATGTGAAATCGGAGGTCACACTTGGGACTGATAGCAAAATTTATGTTATGGGAAAAGGAGAAATCAAAATATTTACAAAGAAGGGTGAAAAGAAAACCATAGCAGATGTCTACTATGTCCCTGGAATGAGATGTAACCTCTTGAGTATTGAACAGCTTGTCCATAAGGGTTACAATTTTTATTTTGTGAATGATGTATGCACCATCATGGATAGCACACCCAACAAACGATGCATTGATGAAGTGAAGATGACAAAGAACAGAATGTTCCCTCTTAGAATTAGAGAAGATTTGAATAACAAAGAAGTTATTGCAGCAGTTACCCAAGAGGCTTACAAAAGCGTGCCAAAGGATTAAAATTGGTTGTGGCATTTGAGGTTTGGACATCTCAACTTTGGAGGACTTAATTTGTTGAGCAGAAAAGGAATGGTAAGAGGATTACCATTGATAGAGAAACTGGACAACCTTTGTGAAGGTTGTATATTGGGGAAACAACACAGAGAACGTTTTCATTCAGGGAAAAGCATAAGGGCAAAGGCACCCTTATAGATTGTCCACTCATATGTATGTGGACCGATGCAAAATCCATCATTAGCAGGCAACCAATATTTTCTAACATGTATTGATGATTTTACAAGAAAAAATTGGGTATATTTCCTTACGAACAAAAGTGAAGTGTTTGAAAAATTCCGAAATTTCAAAGCACTTGTAGAAAACCAAAGTGGGCTGCATATCAAAGTTCTGAGAAATGACAGAGGGGGTGAGTATATCTCCAAGGAATTCCTACGATTTTGTAGAGAAAATGGAATTCACAAGCAATTTACAACAAGGTACACCCCACAACAAAATGGAGTTGCTGAAAGGAAGAACAAGACCATCATGGATATGGCAAGGAGCATGCTGAAGGCAAAGCATTTGCCAAATGATTATTAGGCTGAAGCTGTAAATTGTGCAGCATATATTTTGAATAGGTGTCCCACAAAAGCAGTGATGAATAGTGTGTCGAAAGAAGCATGGAGTGGGAGAAAGCATGGAGTCACCCACATGAGAGTTTTTGGATGTGTGGGTTATGCAGAGATGTTCAGTTCATTGAGGAGGAAGCTTGGGATGGAAGAATAGAGAAAACAGTGAATGTTAAAAACTGTTTGTCTCATGATGAAGATGATGAAGAGATGGTTGAAGCACATCCCCAAACAGCAGTGCCAACACAAGGGCAGCAAGGAACAACCTTGAGGAGAAATGGAAGTGCTTCTCCAAGCACACCACAGAGTGGAAATTCAAGTGCATCTTCAAGCACATGCACACCAAATGAAAGAGGTAAAAAGTTTAGAAATTTAAGTGACATTTATGAGCAAGAGGCAGCAAATGAAGGTATGAATTCCTTGTTTGCATTATATTGTCATGTTGATGATCCTATTCATTTCGAGGATGCAGTTAAAGATAAGAAATGGATAGAAGCTATGGATGAAGAAATGAATGCCATAGAAAGAACAAGACATGGGATTTGGTTGAGTTACCAAAAGGTAAAGAAGTCATTGGAGTCAAATGGGTTTATAAGACCGAGAGCAATGCTGAAGGCAAGATAGAAATACACAAGGCAAGGCTGGTTGTCAAGGGATACAAGCAGGAGTTTGGGAGAGATTATGAGGAGACTTTCGTACCGATTGCAAGAATGGAAACTGTGAGAGCAGTGCTATCCATAACAACAGAAAACAAGTGGAAAGTTTACCAAATAGACGTGAAGTTAACATTCCTAAATGGAGTGTTAATGGAAGAGGTTTATATTGAACAGCCTCTAGGCTATGAGAAGAAAGGCCAAGAACACAAAGTATGCATATTGGAGAAAGCTCTTTATGGGCTGAAGCAAGCGCCAAGAGCATGGTACAATAGGATAGACTCATATCTACTGGAAAATGAGTTTGACAGGTGTGAGGGAGAACCCACAGTCTACATCAAAGAAAAATATGGTAAATTGCTAATTGTTGTGTTATATGTTGATGATGTTCTTTTCACACACAATGATGTTTGTCTCATTGAAAATTTCAAATGAGCCATGAAAGAAGAATTTGAGATGACTGACATGGGTTTGTTGAGATACTTCTTAGGAATAGAAGTAGATCAAAATGAAAATGGAATTTTTATCTTTCAAGCAAAATATGTAAATGAGGTGTTGCGCAGATTTAATATGCAAGAGTGCAAGGCAGCGATCACTCCCACAGTAATGGGATTAAAACTCAGCAAAGAGGACGACAGTCTTATGTATTTAACTGCAACTAGACCTGACATAATGTTTGTTGTTAGTTTAATTTCCAGATTCATGGAGAGGCCAAAGGAAGCACATTGGCAGGTAGCAAAAATAATTTTGAGGTATGTCAAAGGTACTAAAAGACTTGGGATTTTATATACTACCTAAAAATGTTCAAAATTAGTTGGATACACTGATAGTGATTGGGATGGAAGTGTAGATGATCGGAAAAGCACTTCCAGTTATGTTTTTCACATGGGTTCAGGAGCCATTTCATGGGCTTCTAAGAAACAGCCTATCGTAGCGTTGTCTACAAGAGAGGAAGAATATGTAGCAGCTACAGCAGCAGCTTGTCAAGCAATTTGGATGAGAAGGATGTTGAGAATCTTAGACCAGGAGCACGCAAAAGCGACAGTGATTTTTTGTGACAATAGCTGAGCTATTGCATTATCAAAGAATTCAGTGTTTCAGAAGAGAACGAAACACATTGACACAAGGTTTCACTACATCACGGAATTGGTAAGCAATGGAGAAATTGTCTTAGAACATTGCAGGACTCAGGAACAGGTTGCAGACATTTTGACAAAGCCATTGGACCAGAAAAGCTTCGAATTTTTGAGGAAGTGTTTGGGTATGACTGAATGCCCAGCAGTTGAAATTAAAGGGAGAGTTAAAAATGTAATTTCACCTGCCGTGTAATTAATTTCCAGCGAAACCATTTAGGAAAACCACCCAAACCTCATCGGACCGCTTTTTCTCAGCAATTGATTTTCGTACAAACGCGTCCGATGCAATAAGAATTTTACGCGTGTCCAACTGTACGTCTCCAAAACCACTTTCCATCGGAACGTAAAGTTCGGTAACAAAGGCTCTCCTGATATTGTTATGAACCTTTCGATTGCGAGAATGATTGTCCACCGTCCGATTATTCAAAAGCTCCATTCAGGCCTGCAGGAATGACATTGCTTAAATTTTTAAGTTTATTTCAGTAAAGTAATTAATGTTATTTACTTCGGTTCATAGGATATTGGTGAAGCTTTTAATTTTAATGTTTTTTTTCTTACGGAGGTATGGGCATAGGTAAATGTTTTTAAATTTTAATGTTTTTAATATGTACCGGAGTATGGCCATATACTCAATGTAATTTTCTTTGGTAAATTTTAATGTTTTTAATATGTACGGGAGTATGGACATATACCCAATGTAGTTTTCTTTGGTTTTTTAATTGCATAAGCATAGTATGTGTTATGCTTTTGTTTTTGTGTTAACAATTTCTCTGTAATGAAGTAGTGAAACGCACAGCAGTGCGAGGAAGTGTATGTAGAAAAATACATGGGAGCATGTAATGAAATAGGGGAAGCAGTGTGCAGGTGAAAAACACACACAACAGTGTGGATGTAACAATGGACTTCTGAAATGAACTGAAGTTTTCACATTAGTGCGAGGGTGAAGGCAAAGAAAAATGAAGATGAAGTTTTGTAATATGAAAAGTGCATAATGTGATTTTTATTTTTACATAAGTATATGTAAAAGTTTGTTTTACACCAATAAATGTAAATGAGATTTTCACACACCTTAAAATCTTAGGAGGAGAGAGTAACTTTTGTTATTGAATTTCTTTTGGTGAATCCCTGTGAGTGAAAGAAAAGGATGAATTTTGTATTACTCTTTTGTTAATGAATATAAAGGTTTTTATGGGTGTGTAATACTATGTTCTCAGAAATATTTTAACCTTCCATGTATTAAAGATCCTGGAGAAAAACAGAGCATTGTCTTTTTGTGCAGTTTGTTTGTTTGTTTTTAGATTTTACCAGAAAAATCCCCAACATATATCACATAAACCTAAAACTAAACCTAAGTATTTGAATATAAAGTCCGTATGACATATGTTTAAAGTAAAACTAATCTTAAATGTTTTAAATCAATAACTAAGTTTGACCCATCTCTTTAAATTTGATAAGTGTAGATATTTCGGATTCGATTCGTAAGGCTGATTTCCAGCTAGTACCACTGCAAGGAAAGCAACGAATGAAGGCCTCTGCAGGTGCTGAAGGTAACATTACAGCCGGTATTACCAGCGCACCGAACTTACCAACAAGGATACATGATGATCAACAAGAGACTATGACTAGAATTAATCAGCAAATTCAGCATGGCCAACCAACCAGTAATACGAAAGTCACAGCAGATAGTAATAATATTTCCAGTTTCTTGTTGATGCCTGAACATCTGCATAAGTGCATTAGTCCAGTGGACACTACACAAAATCTTATCAACCAGCCGATCCAGCGTGGTCAAGCAAGAAGTAAAACGTCAAGCGCAACAGATAGTGGTACTCCCAGTTTCTCGTTCATGGATAATCTTCTCCAAGAGTCCACTACTGTCGCCAGCACTGCACAAAATAATAATAATCATCAGATGCAGCATGAGCCATTCAGTAATACACATGGCGCAGCAGATAACATTTTTTCCAGTTTCTCGTTGATGTATGGGCCTGTCAACGAGGGCCGCACTCTGCTCGACACTGCACAAAATTATAATAATCAGCATATCCAGCATGACCAACCATTCAGTAATATTTCCAGTTTCCTGTTCATGGATGAGCCTCTCTACGAGTGCAGTACTGTGGCCAACTCGGCACAAAATAATAATAATCAGCAGATCCAACATGAACAACCATTCAGCAATATTTCTAGTTTCTCGTTGACGCAGGGAACTGTCAACACTGCACAAAATCATATTAATCAGCAGATCGAGTCTCTTCATGAGTTGAGTACTCTGGTCGACACTACAGTACAAAATAATATTAATCAGCAGATCGAGCCTGTGCAACGAAGTGGTAATACGTCAAGGGGCACAGCAGATAGTGGTATTTCCAGTTTCTCCTTGTTGAAGAAGACTCTCCATGAGTTCAGCATTCCGGCCAGCACTGTACAAGATGGCACATTTCCAACTTCAAATGCTCATTCTATGCCGAAAAAGGTTGAGAGTTTCAGTGAGTTAATCGATGTAGAGAAGGATTATTCCATGGACTATGGGAGATTGATGGAATATTCACTGAGGCACTCGCCCGAGTGTGTGCTCCTCAGACCCGTCCCGGGAGCCCGTAACCACCCAGACTATCTCTGGAAAAAGCAGCCGTTGGGGCAAGTGAACCCTTGCTCCAAAAAATAAACTGAGGCAACGAACGTAGGACATCAAGAAAACTCGGAAACTCTCTATAGTATACTGCGTGGAAAGTCATGTCTAAACAAGCAAACTATGAAAGTCTCTATAGTATACTGGGTTGAAAAAGATGGTTGATTTGATTTGCATATTATTTTGAAAAGTCGTGTCTAAACTCACAGTTGTCTGGTTTCGAAAGAAAACAGGGAGAGAAACAATTATAGATTAGCTCAATATTCCTTCGCTTTAATAGATATTCATGTCTTTTATTATTGTGTATATATTAATTTTATAGTTGATTAGGGAAGTATTTTTTCCTAAAAACCGGGAGATAAAAAATTATAGATTTGCTCGATATCACTGCTATTTTTTTTAATTGTTATTTATATTATTACTTTTATATTATATTTTAGTATTTAAAATATATGTTTAAGTTTATAATTAAATTCATTTGAGGATGTCTGAATTTATTTAGTTAAAAAAATAGGAAGGACAGTGATAGCATATGATAGCATACGGCTTTCTCTGTACTTGAATATTGTTTTTGTACAAGGATTTTAAACTGGTTTATTTTATTATGAGAATTGGGTTTTCTTCGGATTGAATGATTAGGTTATACAATTTTGATGTCAATACATATTTTTCAATTTTATTGACCGGGGTTCCAACTATAAATTCTTTAATGGGTATTTTCTATATTTGCTACATAGACATGCGTAGTTTCATCTAGATTTCTTTCCCCTTCCAGACTGTGTGCATGCAGCCTGTCGAGGCTTTACTCATCTATGATAGTATTACTTACCTCAGCATTCACTTAATTACTCAACTTACTATTTCTTTTAGCCACAATAATTGTTATTCATCATAGGTCCAAAGGTTACCTACCCCGCTAGGCTTTGTCTCTCATATTTTATATGGGTTTCCTTTTCTCTTCTTGGTTGTCGCTATTGCATTTCAATATTAAATGGCCAGGATGTTTTACCTTCAGATGCTTACACCTTTATAAAAAATACAGACTTAATAGAGTATTTTCTTATTTGATTCTGTATTTTCAGTTATTCCATTCGGTATCGCTTCTAAATTTAGCTCTACTTTAATAGTTTTACTATTTTTTTTCTCAGAAATAAAACCATTATATAAAAAAAAAGTTTAACTCTGCAACCTACAAAATTTTCCAGCATACTTATCTGAACAACACCCAATGAATTCACTCAGAGAAGGATCTCTCCTCCCAACAACAAGAAAGACAACTACAATCTAACCTTGATATTTCAGTCTCCAAAATAATAAATGACAATGACCTCTACGGTCTATTCTCGCATCATGATCTCTCAGGTCTACCAAATAATCTCACAATCACTCAAGGAAGCCACTAGTTCACAGCCTAGGTCAGGTCTATTCTAGCATCATGATCTCTCAGGTCCACCCAATAATCTCACAATCACTTAAGGACTCCACTAGTGCCTCAATGGAAGCGTCCTAACTTAAATTCATTTTTTCCTTCCTCTTTTTGGTACCTCCATTTTTCATTCCTTCTTTTGTTGGCCTCCCTTTTCCCACAGAGACATTTTTCTTTGAGAGAGTTGTCTCTGACCTTTTGGTACATGAAGTTCTAATTTTGGGTCTTTTTTTTTCATGATTTCCAAGACTTCATCATTTAAACAAAGTAAATTAAATGATAATAATAATAATAATTTTTAAACATCATTGTTTCACTATGGCTTTTTACGAAGACCATTATTTACTCAATTATAGAGTAAAATTAATTATAAAATGTTTTGAGTACTTCATGGTGTCACATCTTCCCCCATTGGGCATAAGAACGTACTCACTGTTCACTCTTGCCCTTGGAATAGGTATTAATATGCTTTTAGCATAAAATTAGCATTTTTCCAAGTGGCCTCTTCTAGGCTAAAGTGTTTCCACCACATTTTAACTTGGGTGATAACTTGCTTCCATAATATTGTTTCTCTTTGCTCCATAATACGGAAATGTTCTACTAGAAATTTGTCATAACCATAATAAATTTGTCATAATTTTAACATTTCTTTTAATAAAATAGGAACATGTATACATACCTATTCATATATATCTAAAAAAACATCCTTGAATTTACTTCACCTCTAACTAACAAATTACATGCCTCAGGTCATGTATATACCTTTTTAGTAATGATACATGAAATGCATTAAGTGTGAGTTGCGTAGGCCACACGTCAAATTCTTTCCATTAATTGGAAGTGCCCACAATAAGGGGGAGCTAGCTTAGTATAATTACCCCACCGTAAGGTACTAATCTTAGGCCTAATAGACACATATACATGGTCTTCAACATAAAACTCTCAATAAGTCATTTTTCTCCGTGCATATACCTTTTATCAATCTTGGGAAACCTTTAAATTTTTTTGTACCGTCTTAACAATTTGCTCAATTTCTATTAACATCTCACTCTCAGATTAGTTTTACTTTAGGGTTACTCCAATTTTTAAGTGTTCTACATATCCTTCCATACAACATATACAAGTTACTCATTTTCAACGACTCATGGTAACTATTGTTATATCCTTAACATGTCTTCGAGTACCTGGTCTACATGTCCGGTTTTCCCATCTATCTAAGGATGATAGGTAGTACTGAACTAAACCTGGGTACGCATCCCAAGAAATAGAGATTTCTAGAATGCAGAGGTAAATTTCACATCTCTATTTGAGATTACCACCTTAGGTATGACATACAATTGAAATATCTCCTTCTTGAAAATCTCACTAATTTGGGAGTCTTGAATATATATTGTACTGGGATAAAATTGATTGTCTTACTCAACTCATCCACTACCATAATAATTGATTCATTGTGTCATCTAAATTTAGGTAATTTGTTTATAAATTCTAAGGTGATAACATCCCATTTCCATTCTAGAATTGGTATTGGGTGTGTTGACATTGCTAGAAATATATCAACCAATGACATCTCCTTGAACTCCCAATTAGGCCTCATGTTGTTTGGAGTAGGAGCCACATTTGCTACAATGGCCCAATTGCCATATATTTGGAAGATATGCCTTTGCTCTAACTACGAGCAAGAGAGAGGGATGTGAATATGCCTTTGAACAATAGGGCGTGTGCATGGTGATTGTTCATTGACATGTGTGAGTATGTTCTTCCATTGTGGAGGGGAGGAGAAGTGAGCCTCTAAGAGAGAGGTAGTAGTACCACGGTAGAAGAGATACTCAAACAAGAAGTACCCATACAACACTAAGCAGAATAGTCCACATAATTGAGATGGTCATGAAACCAATGTGTAAAGAAAAGATCTGTCGAGTATCCAGCGGAGTAGTCCATAAGGATGAGACAACATTAACATCAATTAGAACACATTCCCAAAAGATGAGTTCCAAAATCCAAAATAGTTCACCTTCTTTAACATAGATGAAAGAAGAAATCAATTACAAGCATTCATAGAATAGTATTACAAATATCCATTATCCATGCATGAAAACATGTTAGCCCAGAGGGCTTCTGATATTAAGAAAAAGATCCAAGACACATGTATACAATTAACATCACTAGCTCCATTAGTGGAGCATTGGAGCCACTCCTTTCTCCTCAAAAGAACTAGCCTATCTCTCTAATTCCTTATGGGAGGAGTGAGGGTGAAATGTAGTTTGCTCATACAGTGATGGGTATATATAACCAAGGGGCGATGCTTCTCCTATGTGAGTCTTCTACTACCATCATCACTATTTAACTTCTTATGACTTTTCCACTTACACGACTCTCCAAGTATGTCCTTTGAACTTCCACTTTACAAGACATTTGAATAAAATGTACATGGTCGAAAAAAGTGATATGACATATGACATGGCACGACATGACAATTGTAGCATGGAATGCTTGGTATTGTCACAATGTCAAGTCAGTGATGTTGTTGTGCATGACGTCTACCTGAGAGTAATTTTTCCTTCCACCACCTCATGCCTTCGTGAAAAAAATATTCTATGATCTCAAGTCTTGGGTTGTGGTCGCGAGTTCATGTCCATCTACTTTTCCTTGATTGACCAACATTCATGTTCATATAAGATAATTTATTTTCATGTCTTCCTCCTTCATCTCCTTCATCATCATCCCACCAAGTGCTTGTATCTGTAATTCGCTAAAGATGAGATGACATGAGCCCAAAAACCTCCTAGCCTAATATGGTGCAATCTGATCTAGGGTCTAGCTGAAACTGAGTTATAAGCTGGGAAGGGAGGCTTAGTGACTACGTGTCTGAGCAGCTAAGGCTAAGGTTTGAGGCCTAGAAATGAAAAATGCATAGTTTAGGCTAATCTAAGAGGCTATCTTCACTAAAGGAGGGGCCATTGTCGAATATTTCTGTGTAGTTCCTGAAGTGAATCTTCAATGACTTATGTGTACTTTTGGGAGACGCTGGGTCGATATGAGGGGAGGGCCACTAAATGCATCCTCTATATATTTCTCAAAATTAAGGGATGTTGATCTCTGCATAATTTTGGGAAATAATGGGTTGTAATGAGGTAGTGACCATTGTAAGAAGACTCTTTGTAGTTCTAAGGCTGAAGGAATATTGCTCCCCTATGGGATTATGCAGTCGACAGGACCAAGTATTTAGCTACTTACATTTTCTTTCATAATATGCATTTTGGGATAGGCTCACTAAAAGGATTACAATATTGTGGAAGGGAAAGACGAGTCTTGGGCTTAAGATTTGTGTAATGTAGAAATCCTAGTAGAAAATAACTATACATTTCATAGATGCAGGGGTCAAGGCCACATCCTGTTGATTGGAACTAGGCAATGCACAATCTAGGCAGGCTGGTTGAAAGCAGGTTGAAGGACTAGTCAGATTGATAGGTGGAGTGATGAAGGTTCCACTGCATGCTAACACATAGAATACTTGAAGAAATAAAACATTGTTCACCCATGACACATGAGCAACAATTTCACTTGTCGCTTCATGACCAGTTATGATAAGTATGACATCTAAAATAGATTGTATGAGGACCATGATGAAACTTGTGTGACAATGATCAAAACTTTGTGAATGAGTGTGATAGATGTTTATATGGTTATTAAAACTTGTAAACACAAATATTGGCCCTTAAAACCACCAGAATGAGCTTATGAATAAATTGCGATAACCATTATGTGAAAAGATAACATCTTGCCTATCTTGTGAAAGGAAGAAAAACACATGGGGAAAACACATGGCATGGACTTCAGTGTTTGTGACCATTCATGTCATTGAATACATAATGATATGATAGTGGTAATACTCCCTTCAAGCTACACTAAGAGTGCTACAAGTCTATTTGAGCACATCACTCCCATCATTCAGATAAGTACTATTAGGGCTCATCAAACCCTAATTTAGTTGCTACTTGCACTAGAAAAGTCATCACATTGAATGCCATCATTCTTGAGAGTTTCCTCGCCTAAAGACATCCTAAAATTACTCCTTGAGGAACTAGTGCAACCTTGGTTAGGGGTAAGTGCTCTGCAGAGCACGTAGGCTCACTTTGTCGAGCGTTGGGTGAGATTTATCAAAATCTTCATAGGGTTCTAGGAATATTCCTTCATTCTAGATCATTCTAGAAGATTCCCACCACTTATCCTCTCCTATGAGCTCAAAATTGGATAGTGAATGAATCAAATAACCTCCTATCCTCTCATCCCTTCCTCCATGGAAACTAACTCCCAAATTGGAAAGCCATTGAATGCCCAATTTATGAGAAAACCACCTCCATTTCCCCATAAATTGAGGAGTCATCATAGTGATCAGGGGCTGGACTTTGAAAATTTGTAAGGAGAGACTGTTGGTGTGAGGTTTGAGATTGTAAGCAAGTATTGTTATGATGTCAGGGTCTTGTGCTTTTGGTGTGATGAAGGATGGAACTCAAACTCGATGAGTGACATGAGATCGGACTTCTTGTTTGTAACTCTTCCTTCTACCTAATAAAGTTGTTTACACCTTTTCCCATATTTGTTTCTTTATGTATGATTACTATATGTGTAAATTATTTCGATTCCATTTGCTTATAGTAGATATATCTCTTGATTTGATTGGTTTTTGTCCTCTGTTTATGATTACAGGAACTTATTGAATGGATTTAGTTCAAGGAGGAGTGATGAGAGGTATTCAAAGATGAAAAATGGAAGAGAAAGATAACAAGTAGGTACCTTCTCTTACTTATCTTCTATATAAAAGGGTTAAACTCTTTAAATATCTTGTTCTAGGTTTAGCTACCCACCGAGGGAAATTGTATTTATCCATAGATGCAAAATTCCACATAACAAATTGGCAGCCCTACTGGGGAAAGAACATCATTTTGGGTAGTTTATCCTCATCGTCGTATACCCTAGTAGACTTTACCTACTTTCATTGATCTTATTTTAGTCTTTTTGAAGTGTTTTTGGTAAAAAAAAGTGAGGTTAGATGTCTTTTGATTGGCCTCTCTGGTAGCAGCGTGGCCTTGGTCAGGGGACAGTGCTCTGCAGAGCATGCTTGGCTTAGAGACAGTGCTTTGCAGTGAAATTACTCCCACTCTAACCTTTGTTGGTCCTCCTTAAGCTTAAAAACCCATCTTTGCCTTGGATCTTTACAATTTTGCTTTTGAAGTTGTTTGTTTAAAGATCAATGTTTTCTATGGTTTTAAAATCAACTTGTATCTCTTCTCCTTGCCTTTTTTGACCTTGATTGTTTAGTGTTTCTTAAGAGTTTTATTTATCATTATCAATTCATTGTCAAAGTTAGTTTATAGTCGATTAGTATTTTCTGAAAAGAAAGTGTCATAAAGCCTTCATTTCTTTAGAAAAGGAACTGTCGTAAAGTCTTCGTTCTTGCAAAAATATTGATTGATTATATGTGCATTAGTTTCCTTTTGTTCATATAAACACTAAAGGGATTGAAAAGAAAAAATTTCATATTGTAGTTTGTGAATTCTTCATAGGAATAGCTAGGGAAATTGCAGTAGGTGTGCTCTTTTCTCTTTGTCAAAGATCTAATTGCTCTATCCCTATTAGCTAAGGTTTTTATTGTTCAAATTGACTAAAAAGAATGCCTATCATATTAGTTCTATTCTCAGAATTACAAGATACATCAAGTGACAAACCTTGAAAGGAAAATTCTTAAGAAGATCAACTTAAAAGTTATCTCAATTAAAGTAATGGAGCATTGTAACTTAATGCATAACATTTATAGATCTAGGCTAAAGACGTGTTCTAGCATCGTTAAACATTGCAGCTATCACTAACTTGTTTGTGATACATTCTGAGTGGGATACCTGATTGCAAGTACGTAAGTATATCATAGCTTGTCCATGTACCTTTGGGTATATAGGGAGGTGTTACAGTACGTAAAATATAAATGAATGCTCTCATTGTGTGGTTTCGCATTGGACATCTCTAACATGGATTGGACCTACACGTACTTTTGGATATATATGGGAGCAATACATTAGGTTGCTATCAATCCTTAGGCAACCTATTCGGCCACCATGTACACTGTGATACACCGAACACAACATTTGAGGAGATTCCTTGCACGTATGTTAAGTCCTTCGTTTACTGAGGCAGCATATTGCAGTTCACATTTGCATGGTAATTATTTTGCGTAGATTATCCCTTTTCTATTTTTTTATGTTATTTTGATTAAAATAAAATTAATTTACTGCGGATAACATCCTCCATGCTCACTCCTTAGTTGATCTTAGGTTGAGACATATGTCAACAACTCTGGAGTCCATCGATCAAGGAGTTCCTTTTGATGGGAATCCTAGTCGTTTTCCTCCTTTCGGATATATTGGTTCTCCTTATATGGATACATTTTCCCTTCCGAGATTTACTATTGGCTTGATACTATGGTTGTTTTAAACCTCCTTGGTTAAAAATGTCGTGACTTCTCTGCAATCAAGTACTCCTCCAACTAGACAAAATCAACCTCCAGTTGATATTAAAGTTGGTTGTTTGCCTTCTTTATCGGATGTTTCTTCCTCCCCTTATTCCTCTTCGCCTGGTGAAAGTATTGACACTAGTAGCCAGGTGGATAAGAAGAAGAAGAAAGGGAAGAAGAAGAAGAAGAAGAAACTTCAGCGGGGGGCAACCAAGCAACCATTGCTTTGAATGAAACTTATTATGAGAAACTATCTCATAAGCCTCACAATGTTTGATATCCATGCAAAGTTTGTATGAGAGACCATGTTCTCAGAAATTGTCCTGATATTCCTCAGATCTTAAAATAATAGTCTTCTCATTCACGTCGTCCTATGTCATCAACTTCCAGAGATCATGCTGGTGACACATAATCAACTAGTGGTAGTAAAGTTCATGGAAAGAAGGGTAAAGTTAAGTTTCCCTGTAGGTCATGTTAACGGAATCACCCCATTCACCTTTGTCCCTATCTGGATGATACCAAAAAGTGTTGAATAATCATCTTGCTTCTCTGCAGTGACTTCCAGCTGGTTAAAGGAGACTCTCCCTTAATCCTTCACTAGTTGATAAATTTACTGACCCAAATCAACCATCGGTCAAACCCACTCTCTATGAATGTGAATCCCATGAGTCTATACTTGACCAATCATAGGTCGAGGAAAAAGCTGACGCAATTTCACCTTCAGTTAATTGTACCTTTCCCGTTGACAATGAGTATGATACCACTCAAGTTCTTTTTGTTACTTCAGATTCCAATGAGCTTGGGGGAAACCCTCCCGTTCCATCAAGACAGGAGGAAAATCCTCCCATTCTCCTAACTGAAGGATGTAATTCTCCCGTTCTTACGGTACCCCCTCCAAGTAGTCCGGTCACTTTCTTTGATTGAAATATACTAGCAGGATGTTGTCTTCCATCTTATGTGCCTATCCAGATCATAGTACATGTTTGTAATATGCTTGTACATGGAATTATTATAGATGAAAGTGTATCAGTGAGTATCATATCCTCCTCTACTTTGAAAGAGCTCGGTTCGCTGCCACTTATGCCTGTTACCCTGAATCTGTTGGCTTTTAACAGAGGAACCAGTCAACCATTAGGGATCCTTCCTCAGTTGCCTATTACTTTGGGAGGAAAAATTGTTTGTCTCAATGTGATGGTAGTGTCAAGCCCTTTAGAATAAAAGTTACTTCTTGGGCATGACTATGTTTATGACATGGGAGCTATTGTTTCAATAATCTTTTGAGTGATGTGTTTCCTGCATGAAGGCATAATTGCCACCATTGACCAGCTTTCATTTCCTGGTCCAAATATATATTCCATTCAACCATCTTCCTTAAATGGTATTTTTGTACCAATGGTATCTTCCCTGCCATGGGTCAATTATGTGGTAACCCGTTCCATGCCTACATCAACTGACGGTCAATTCTGTGATGTTGTGCATTATGTACTAGGGGCATTGAACCCAGATCTCTCTAATGAATTCCTTGCTACGTATCCCTTCCAAAGAATTGTTCTCCCATCTGATGATAACCTCTTGGAATTCATGACCTCTTATGGGTCGTGATCAAGGAACATGAGGAGAGTTCCTTGTCTTGTGTAAACCTCGTTAAAAAATAAAATAATGAATATGAGGATAGTTCCTGGTCTTGTGTCAACCTTGTTAAAAAAGGAAACAAGGAATATGAGCATAGTTAATTGTCCTATGTCAAGCTCGTTAAAAAATGAAACAAAGAATATGAGCATAGTTAGTTGTCTTGTGTCAATCTCGTTAAAAAAATGAAACAAGGAATATGAGGATAGTTCGTGGTCTTTTGTCAATGTCGTTAAAAAATTAAACAAATGGTATGAGCATAGTTCCTTGTCTTGTTTCAAGCTCGTTAAAAAATGAAACAAGGAATATGAAGATAGTTATGTTATTGTGTTAACCTCATTAAAAAATGAAATAGGTCCCAGAGCATAGTTCCTTTTCTTGTGTCAAGCTCGTTAAAAAATGAAACAAGGAATCATAGCATAGTTCCTTGTCTTGTTTCAAGCTCATTAGAAAATGAAACAAGGTTCCCTGAAGAAAGTTTCAATTCAAGTATTTCATTAGATCTCGTAAAATACCAGTCATGTCTTTAACTTTATCTCATAAATGAACCTTCATTCCATCCACACGATAACTATGAGTTTTCTATTGGTTTTGGGTCAATGCTACCAATTTTTTCAGTGTCGCCGAAATGTTCAAGAGAAGTCACTCAGTAAAACTCATCCTTTGCAATACTCATAAACCTTCATTTTAAGGACCGCTATTCTTGAACCTTTTGTCGTCAGTCACATTCCATCTCAAAAAATCATTACACTCATTTTGAGTCGTTGATGTGGGATACATCAAGGCCCTCTTGTGACGAGTTGCTTCTTGTCGACATCAGCACATTATCCAAGAAGTTGACTTAGAAACACCCTTCCAGTACCTTGAGGCTTGCATATATCAATGGAAAGTTTCTCACTTCTAGTGATAGGTGACATCATTGGCCTTCGACTGAAATACTATGTATAATGTTCAACATCAAAAAATTCATTCACACCATGTAGAATGTACTGTAATACCTTGAGGATCATTATCATTATTAGTGACTTCTCTCGCGTTTGTTAACAACTTAAATCATTGGTTGGTAATCAGAGAGTGTCTTCCCATGTTCGACTTCAGATCACATACTCATATTGTTAGACTTGTACTGGAGCCAAAAATTGAACAACATAGAAGACCCCATATCTAGTTTCATCCATCAAAGCTACGATTTTAGGAGAGTATTAATCATCTGTATGATGGCTTTACACAAATGTTCATCCTATCATGGGTTTATATGTTTAGACGACTATCTGATTTATGTACATGTAATGAAAAGTTTATATGTTGAGAATGGGTATGCCTTCCATCAGCGATTCATGAAAAATCCAAAATATCATGATATTATGTATTGTAAATCATGCAGGTCACCATCCGCATCAGAACCTCCTCATCACATTGTAAAGCATATCACTCGACATTATCATTTTTGACTTCATGCTTTAGGGGGCAACTATTACAGGTCTATTTGGGCACATCACTCCCATCATTCACATCAGTATTATTAGGGCTCATCAACCCCTAATTCATTTCCTACATGCCCTAGAAAAGGCATTGCATTGAATGCCATCGTTTTTGAGAGTTTCTTTGCGTGAAGACATCCTGGAATGACTCCTTGATGGACCATCGCAACCTTGGTCAGGGATAAGTGCTCTATAGAGAAATTAGGCCCATTCAAGCCCGCTCTATAGAGAACCTAGGCCCACGTTGACTGCGTTGGGCACAATTGAGTGAAATCTTCATAGGTTTCTGGGAATATTCCTTCATTCTAGATCATTCTAGAAGATTCCCACCTCTTATCCTCTCCTATGAGCTCAAAATTGGATAGGGAATGAATCAAATGACTCCTATCCTCTCATACCTTCCTCCATGGAAACTAACTCCTAAATTTGAAAGCCATTCAATGCCCAATTTATGACAAAACAATCTCCATTTCCATATAAATTGAGCAGTCATCATAGTGATCAGGGGTTGGGCTTTGAGAATTTGTACGGAGATACTGTTGGTGTGAGGTTTGATATTGTAAGCAAGTATTGTTATGCTGTTGGAGTGTTGTGCTTTTCGTGTGATGAAGGATCGAACTCAAGCTGGATGAATAACATGGGATCAGATTTCTTTGTTGTAACTCTTCCTTCTACTTAATAAAGTTGTTTACACCTTTTCCCATATTCTTGCCTTTATTTATGATGATTATATGTTTAAATTCTTTCAATTCCATTTGCTTATAGTAGATATATCTCTGGCTTTGATTGATTTTTATCCTGTGTTTATGATTGCACGTACTTAATGAGCAGATTCAGTTCAAGAAGGAGCGACGAGAGCTATTCATAGAGCACAAATGGAAGTGAAAGATAACAAGTAGGTCCCTTGCCTTATTTATCTTCTATAGGAAAAGGTTAAACTCTTTAAATCTATTGCTCTAGGTATAGCTACCCACCTAAGGGAATTGTATTTATCCGTAGATGCAAAATTCCACATAACAAAGAGGTGCATTTGAACTTCATGAAATATTTTTTGTGTTCTATGTGCCTTCCCTCCAAAGGATTTTGGATCAGATGGAGTCTTCATATAGTCCTAATATATGATCTTTTATTATACCCCGGGGTTTCTTGGTCTTCTTATATGATGATTATATTTTCACCCTAGATCCTTAAGTGTCATCTAGCCTGTTCTCCTTCTTCATTTCCTTCTTCATCATATTTCCATAGCATGATAGAATTAGTATATCTAAAATCCACTCAAGACAAGACAATATTAGTTTTGAAAAGTGTAACTAGGTTCAGTTTTCATAATCACATGTAATTCTAACTTTTATAAATGATGTAATGAAGAAAAGGAAATTATTTTTATAAGTCGTGCTTCACTGGTTTCATGAGAAAGTGGTTTTAGTTTAGATGGCTCCCATTAAGAGCCCTAGGGTTCGTCATTAAAATTCAAAGAGTTTATTTCGTGTATGAAGAACCCTTCTTGGGGATATAACTGCATATTTGAGTTTATAATATGTCTAGAAAACCCTCCAATGATAAGCACTAGTTCTACTCCTGAAGTCAGGCTCAAAACAAAAAATAAACTCATGTTGTATTAGCTTATATGGAGACACATCTATTTGTAATGTCATGTCGACTTAATATATGGGAAATTCCACTATAAATAGGAGAGAATGATTTTCACATTAGCACATAGAATAGTTTGATATATCTCTCAATTTTTTGGTAGAGAAAGATAGAGAGAATTTTAGATGATGACACGATGAAGTTCATATGGGTCATCTATGACTTCTTAAGAACAAAATCTCATATTATATTTAAGATCGGTGTGACTATACAATACAAGGTAGACCAAAGTATAAACATCCAAGAGAATTACTTCAAGGACTTAGATCACATCATCTTAGAGAAAGTCAAAACTCTAAAATCATTTTTGACGTACACTCATTTGCCATCGAAGAAGTCGAAGCATCTTGAAGGCTAGGAGGCATTTTCGCCATCTTCAAAAGTTAAAAGGAAGGCTCCCTCTCATTGAAGCAAGTATCCTCTCCTTATCCTTGAAGAAGATTATTTGAGGAAGAAGAAAAAATAGCATCATCAACAAAGATTTAATACATATTCTTTATCCACCATCAAAGTGATCAAGTTGAAGATTTAATCTTCACTTTTCAGGTAAGTATCTTTCATTTTATAATCAAATTTGGTAAAATGACTTCTTTTTTGTAAGGAGATCTATTAGCTCATTGGGTCATGAAAATTCCTTGTATGGAAAAGGAGGACAGCCATACTAGAGAAAAGTGAAGTCATTAACCATATCAATAGAAAGGTATCCTATGAATACGTGGAAAGGGATTCTTATGAAAGGTCCCCTCATATTGCACATTTTAAACATGTATATAAATTACCTCCATGCAAATTCTAAAACACAGACAATAAATAATGCAAGAGAATAACACATAAAACACATATACACAAATATTTTCCTTTGGATCCGAAAACTGGGGCTACTGGCTTGATTTTTCATTATGTTCCTTTCAATGTTACAATACATGTATATACATACCAAAGCATCCAATACCATGGACCGTAAACCATTGTGCCCAAAACCACGTGCAAAAACCATACACAAAACAAGAGATGGGTTCACCCACCTAATATAGGGTCCAAAAAAATTCTCTGGGGAGCTGCCCTAAACCTTGTCGAGGACGGCTAACCGCCCCCCTCAAACCCCCCATACAGGGGGGGCTGTCGTCCCTGCTGTGCAACAAGGTGGGTGCTTCACCCTTCCTCTAACCCCCTAGTTAACTAGTGGAGATAGTTGTGGAAAGAATATAACACAACGCAACAGTTTCCAACTTATAGTTTTCTTTCCACAGGGGGCCATAGGAGAGCTTAGTCATTTATCCAGCCCTGCAATGCCAATTGTTTCTCTACACAAAGAGAAATTCTCACAGCCCACAGATTTTGTAAATGCATCTGTAGTATTCTTCAAAGTCTCCACCTTTACTAGCAACACCTTTTTTTCTTCTATCATATCCCTCACAAAATGATACTAAATATCAATGTATCTCTGAATGGTAGGCAAGATTCTTTACTGAGAAAATTTAACTTTGGATATCATAGTATGTTCTTATAGCTCCCTGTGCTAATCGCATAATTGAACACAATATCTGCAAAATAGACTCCTTCCTTGCTTGCATGAGTGGTTGCCATGTATTCCTCCTATGTAGTTGATAGTGACACTACAAATTATTTCTTACACATCCAACTAACTACACCTCCAAATAGGATAAACACATACCCACTTGAAGATTTTATCTGATCCAGAGCTCCAAATGAGTTTGCATCAACAAAGCCACGGATATCCAACACTCGGTCAAATCCTATTCTTCCTTTGTAGAAAAAACCATAATCGCTAGCACCATGCAAATACCTGAAAACTCACTTCACTATTTTATAATGCTAGTTCCCTGGTTTTCACATTATCTTGCTCAATAATCCCATTGCATGTACAATATTTGGTCTAATATAGACCATCACATACATCAGGCTACTGACTACACTAATATATGGAACATGGGACATTTCCTCTCCCTCTTCTTGTGTCTTTGGACACTGTTCAACAGATAACTTTACACCTACAAGAATAGGAACCTTCACCGGTTTACTATCCTACATATTAAACCACTACAATATTCTCTCAATATACTTCCTCTGGTTTAGCCAGGGCTTCCTCTTTCCCGATCACTTTTAATTTCCATGCGCAAAATATAGTTTGCAACACTAAGATCTTTCATGTCGAATTTGGAGGACAACTAGGTATTCAAATCCTAGATAATTTCTTTGTCATTTCCAATCAGCAACATAACATCCACATACAAGACCAGATAAAAAACATGGTAACAAATTAATTTAAAATACACAAAGTGATATTCTTTGCTTTTGGTGAAGCCAAGTCCCCATATAAATGTATCAAATTTCTGATACCACATCCTTTGTGACTATTTTAACCCATAAAAAGACTTCTTTAACTTGCATACCAGTTCTTTCTTACCATTCACTGCAAAGCCTTTAGGTTGCTTCATGTACATCTCTTCTTCCGGATCCCCGTGAGGAAACGTTGTCTTCACATCCATCTGCTCTACCTCAAAATCAAAAGTAGTAGCAACAAATAAAATAAATCTAATAGAAGCTACCTTCGGAACAAGAGAAAAACATATCACCAAAATCAATTCCCATCACCTGGGAATAACCATTTTCTACCAACCAACCTTTGTATTTGTCCACCTTTCCTTATCCATTTGTCTTCTTTTCAAACACCCATTTACTGCCAACGGGTTTCCTTTCATCCGGCAACTCCACTAGATCCCAAGCCTCATTTTTGTGCAAAGATGCCATTTCATCAACCATGGCCTCTTTCTAGAGCTTTCCATCCTCTGAATCTACTGATTCCCTCACAATTTTGGGATCATCATCAATACTAGATAAAGAAACATTTTAATAGAAATTAAATGGACTATAGCTTTCTAGTTGCCTTCTTTCTTCAAATGATCTTCTCATAACTAGAATTTGTGGCTCTTCATCATCTCATTCCTCTTCTGCTATAGAGTTTGATTCTTCCTCCTTAAACTCAAACTCTATATTCACAGCTTCCTTTGGTTTGAATTCATGTTTAATAACATCTTTCACCTCTCTGAACACCACATCTTAGTTGTACATAACCTTCCTTATTACAGGGTTCTAAAGCTATAACCCTTTAAACCATCTTTAGAGCCTATAAATATGCAGCTTTCATATTTACTATCCAGCTTTGTTCTTTTGTCCTTTGGAACATGTGCATATGCATCACATCCAAATACCCTCAAATTTCAAAGAATTGGTTTCTTAACAGTCCATACCTCTTGTGGAGTATTACCCTCCAACGCTAATGAAGGTGATCTGTTGACAAGGTAACATGTTGTCTCCACTATCTCTACTGAGAATTCTTGTCCTAACCTGGCACCTCTGAGCATGCTTCTTTCCCTTTCCATCAACATCTTATTCATTTTTTCTGCAACTCCATTTTTCTTAGGTGTGTATGTAGTAGTATTATGTTGTTCTATAACACACATCTTACAAAATTGTTCAAATTCCTTCTTGCAATACTCTCCACCATTATCTATCCTTGACACCTTTATCTTCTTCTCTGTCTAGTTTTCCAGTAGAGCCTTCAATTTTTTAAACATATAAAAGACTTCAAATTTCTTCTTAAGGAAATATATCCATGTATTCCTACAGAAATCATCTATAAATGATACATAAGACACACACTTACCCAATGATGGAAACTTCACAAGTCCAAACACATCACTGTGCACAAGCGCTAATATCTGTTTTGCCCTCTTACCACTAGAGGGGAAACTCACCCAATTCTTCTTCCCATATAACAATTTTCATAGGAATCAAAATCTAGAGAGCTATTAGCCATACCTTCTACCACACCATTACCATGAAGGATTTTAAGGAACTTCTCTCCAATATGTCCAAGTATTTCATGCCATAGCAAGGCATTTTCTCTACAGACCACTACCTTTTCTGCTCCACTTTGAGCAACCACAAAATTGTTGAACCCATCAACAATAGTGTTACCTTACAATTTGTATAGAGTTCCAATATAAACTCCCCAGATCAAAACTAGTGCTCCCCAAACCATCTTGTAGGTATCTTTCTCGAACATTATGTTTACACCTGCATCCTTGATCTTGCTTACAGAAATCATATTTCTCGTCAATGCAGGAATATGTAGAACACCTGGAAGTGTGTTCTAATTCTTCCACCTTGAAACCTCAACTTTACTATTTTGTCACCAACGATTCTAAGATTCCTTTCATCTCCTAAGAAGACATCACCACCATCATATTTCTCATACTCACAGAACCACTCTCTATGGGGAGTGAAGTGGAAGGATGCACCTGAGTCAATAAACTAGGCCTCATCATCTACATGTGCACATGAAAAAACCATGTACACATCCCCACCTTCATCTAAGGTGGTTTTCACCTTTGTAGAAGGAGCATCATGAGATCCCTTTCCTTTGTCAGGAGCTTTAGACTTACAATCCCTTTTGCAGTGCCCTTGCTTTATGCATTTCCATCACACCTTTACAGGTTTTCCTGGAGATTTGAATCTCCCTCTAGATTTAGATATCCCACTCGATGACTTATTTTTGTTTCTATTCTGGGAACTTCCTCCTACAGACAATGCATCACCATTCTGCCTCTCCATATTTTTCTGCCTCATCTCCTCCATGAACAAGGATGAGACTATTTCATCAAACTGCAAGGCAGTTGCATTTCTACCTATTGCAATAACCAGAGTGTCCCACGAATCTGGTAGAGAACACAATAAACTAACGCACTTATCTTGATATGAAATTTTAATATCAATAGATAATAAATGACTTACTATAGTATTAAACGTGTTCAAATTATCTATCACTGAGTCTCCATCTTTCATCTTCACATTATACAACTTTCTTCGTAGGAACAATTTATTCACGAGAGACATAGATTCGTACAAAGTCCCTAACGCGTCCCACAAAGCCTTCGTCATAGCTTCCCCTTATACATTCAACAATACTGAATCTGAGACACACAATCGTATTGTGCTCTTTACCTTCTGATCCAACTTCTTCCATTCTTCATGAGACACTATCATTTGTTTAGTATCTGGATCTACCATGATCCATTGATCTTTATCCACCAATAGATTGTCCATCTTGAGTTTCGGCAACTCAAAACTCTGACCATTAAATTTCTTGATCTCTATCTTTTCACTAGTCGCCACCTTCTTTCACAACCAGAATCGATCCCGCAGATCTCCCATTGAACAGGGTCTATGAAAGGCCCGAGCAAAACCCCCTAAAAACAAAGGAGTCCCCTCGAAGCCAAAACAACTTTGATATCAAATGTAGGTTTTAACCCTGTATAAAAATCAGCTGCATATGAATTCTAAAACACGAAAAATAAACAATGCGAGAGAATAACACATAAAACACATATACATAGAGATTTTCCCCCGAATTCCAAAACTGGGACTACCAGCTTAATTTTTCATTATGTTCCTTTCAATGTTACAATACATATATATACATTACTAAGCATACAATACCATAGACTAAAAACGATCGCGCCGAGAACCATGTGTGAAAACCATGCACAAAACCATAGCTAGGTTCAACCCACCTAATATAGTGTACAAAAAAAATTCCGTGATGCACTTCCCCGGATCCCATAGAGTTGGGATAATTTCCCCCCTTAAACCCCCATATAGGGGGTGCTACTGCCTGCACTACACAATCGGCACAATGAAGGGGGAGCTCCACCCCCCCTCTAACCTCGCGATTAACTAGGGGAGCTAGTCGTGGAAAGAATATAACACAACCCAACACATATAGCAGTATTGGAGACATCAAATAGATATATATCATCGAATGGTATAGATATTCTTTGAATATGTGATAAAGAAGGTCACATCACCTAGATTTGATCTACTCAAATTAAGGGAATAACAGGATAAAGGATTATCTTCATAAAGATATTAATTGCAAGATCTGGGAGAGATAATCCTCATTATTCTAAATGAAAGATAAAAGGGGATACGTTGAGGAAAAAAGTGTTGAAGGACCAAATGAAATGATTCAACCATTTTATGAAAAAGAAAGAAGAAGAATAGATGAAATTCAATGTTATGGATTATAGACATTACAAGAGTAGATTTTCTTAAAGAGACAATATAAAAAGAGGAAAAGAAGAAGTGTATATCACCAAAGAAATGGAGCCAAAGAGAAGAAGTCTAAGAAAAGAGGAAGTAAGATATCTTTGCTATGTTAAGATAGCATCCCTCATAAAAGGTATTGTCATATCCCCTAAATATTTTATAGGAGATGGGTATAACAAATAATAAGATGCATCGTGACATCATCGATAAATTAGAAACATGAGAAAATGACATCACCATAAGAAACAAGAAGTATGTCTGATAGTCAACCTTGAGGTAGATAACTCTTAGCAACGTCATTAAAATATCAATGGAAGAAGTCATTCAATAAAAATCTCATAAAACATCAGTCAAAAGGGAAACATCACGTGAATAAGGATATGCGAGATCCTCAATATTATCTCATGGAATCCTCATCAGAGGATTCACCAATATAGAGTGGAAGAAAGTGTTTCATGACGAACTCCAACTTGTCTAATTCATCGATTGATGGTATGACAACATAAAAGATGAAGCAGATGAAGGGGTTGAAGGTATTGTCGATCAAGGAAGTCATTGAAAGAAGCCTAGATGACATAAACGTAAATGAGCTATGCTTTCTTATGTTTGATTTTATAAAGTCATGTTGTATGGCTTCAGGAAACATGGATCATTTCTCAATCATGAGAAGAATGATGAAAGGAAAGGAATCTCCTCCTACGAAAGCCTTCCGAAAGGCATGGGACACACTAGAAGAAATCAATATAATATGTCCTCATATGAAGTATGAGATGGCCACATACAATTGAATAAATCTGATTGGAAGCTCCTGTAAATGAAATGTGTGAATAAATCAAGAAAGATATCATGAGATATGAAAACATGGCAAACGTAATCAACATCCAAAATAACAAGAAATATTTGATAGGAAATTTCCTAGAAATATATGAAGACTCTGATGGAAGTTTGAAAAATATGGAGACCCTTGACAATGGATATCTTTCGGAGATGTGTCAACATGGAGGATGTTGATGCACACTGGAAGATGTCATCATGAAAGATAATCACCAAGGTAATTTCGATTTAAGTGTTCATTTGCGATTTTTGAACAAATTTATGGATGGGCTTATGCAAGACTGCGAGAGGGAAGAATCGTGGATGACTTACAAAACGATTATATATAATGATGTAAGATCCTTCTAAAAATATATCATGAATAAAGCAACATGATACAAAGCAAGGCCAGATGAAGACGAATATATTATTTTTTGATGAAAGGAATATTGACATGACTGGCCTACAGGTGAAAGTGATGGATGGTATGTGCCCTATGAAGAAGCTATGAAATATGAAGGCTCCTTGATAAAAAATTTCATGACATCAAATGAAGGAGCTCTTTAAAGAAACTATTTAAGAAGTTGTAGGCCCCCAACTAAGAGGGAGCCTGAAATTCCTAAGGCAAGATGGAGCTTAGGAACATTCATTTTGTAGGAATGAGTACATTCCATTATTGGAATTGTTATATCCTCCCTAATTGAGAGGGAGAGATAAACACATAGTTCTAGTGTTCATATGTGAAGAAGGAATGGATGATTAGGTAATCATATGGCATCCGATGCTCTTTGAAGACGGATAGGGCATCCAAGACAAGAGTAGTCATAGTGGACTGATATTCTCGGAGGACTAGCTACCCAAGGTAAGAATAGTCCAAAGAAGGTCATAGTTTGTGAACACTAAAGTGGAGTATGTACCTTGAGAGACAATGATTTTGGTATCTATGAATCATTGGTCTCAATAGCATTGTGCTTTAATCATGTTGATAGAGTTGTTAGTCAAGGCCTTTTTATGTGACAATGTTGGTTGTCATGATGCTAGAAAAATGGGTTACCAATCTGATTCTTCTTATTAGAAGTTATTTAGATTGAGAATGACAAAGTACCATTATGAATACCTCCCTCATTAAGAGGTAGTGTTAAAAAGTGTAACTAGGTTCTCTCTTCATAGTGAAATGTAATTGTGACTTTTGTGAATGATGTAATGAAGAAAATAAAATTATTTTTGTAAGCCTTGCTTCATGGGTTTCATGAGCAAGTGATTTTATTTTAGATGGCTCTCATTGAGAGCCTTAGGATTGGTCATTAAAAGTTAAAGTGTCTATGTCATATTTGAAGAGTCCTTGTTGGGGATATAACATTGTATTTGAGTCTATAATATGTCTAGAAAGCACTCCAACAAAAAGCACTAGTACTACTCCTTAAGTTAGACTCAAAACAAAAAAGAAACTCATGTCGGCTTAATTTATATGGAAACACATATATTTGTAATGTCATGTCACTTAATATATGAGACAAACCACAATAAATAGGAGTGAAGGATTTTCACATTAGCACATAAAACAATTCAATATATCTCTAACCTTTTCGGTAGACAAAGACAAAGAGAAGTTTATATAATGACACAGTGAAGTTTAGATGGGTCTCTTTATTATTTCGGAAGAGCAGAAGCTCAGATTATGTTTAATACCAGTGTGATTGTTTTGGTTCCCTAAAAACAATCACATAGATTGAGTGAAGGCTATAATTTGGTGAGCACCCAATAACATTTTTTTCACCTGTGTAATTTAGATCACAGTGGTAAAGACAAGTAAAGGAACAACAGTTCAAACTTTAGAAGGAAAATTTTGGTGCCACAATAGTATATCATAGGTGTATCAAGAAACCAATTTTTTTTGGTATATAGAGGCCACAATTTAGGTGATCTAAAGGAGATATTCCTCGGTAATGTATTAGTGTCTTTCAATTGTTGCAATGGTCACATCTTGGTGACTTTACATTGACATGTTTCGATGCCATGCCTAATATATATTCATTTTGTTGAAGAGATGATCTTTTTTTGAAGAAGGTTGAAGAGGAATATGACTCAATAATAAAAATAGAGCAACTAGTTTCTCGGACTTGGAGTGCCTAATAGGTAAAGGATCTCGGTATTGGTATTCGACAATTGGAATCTCTATATGAAAATATTGTGTGAGTTTTCCTCTCAAACAGTGAGAGGTTTTAGCCTTGACTCATAGCCTACATTCTATGTCTCTTGTCTATTTATGTTCATTCAATGGTTACTTTTGGATGAAGAAGAACACTAATAAACTAAGAAGAAGAAGATCCTAATGTAAAGAAGTAAAAATCATTCACAAGCAGTTATTAATAGAAGAGAAATCACCTAATGCTAATGCCCTATATTTCTCAACAATTAGTTTGATAAACACCTAGCCTAAGATGTTGCATGATAATCCATTGACTGAGCCATTGTTGGTATTAGGTTAGTGGGGAAGGCTTAGTAATGTGGCTATCTTGAGGGATAAGATTGTGAAGTGCCCACTAAGGGAAAAAAAAATCAGATGGCCCACTAATGGAAAAAATTGTGTAGTTCAATGAGGTAGTGGAGGTTGTGGGATGGGTTCCTAAGAGGAAGAACTACAGAGTTTCAGGAGGCAAGGCGGAATGCACAGCTGAGACTGTGAAATGTTGAGCTCAAGGATTCTTGAAGGAGAGAACTATACAGTTTCTCGAGATAGTGATGTTCCGCTGAGGGAAAGGACACTAAAAGAAGGATATGCATAGTTTTGGGTGCCAACGGAGGATGGGATTTTGTGCATTACCTAGTTCCAGCAGACAAGGAAAAATCTTGAGGGTTGAAGATAAAAAGTGTTATTTTAGGAAGGCTATATGAGGTTATGTTGCTAGGAATATTCTGGAATTTGGCTAAGAGTGGGATCAGGGGAATCGATGTGAACAATGACATAACTTCATTGCAACCACACACTTGGACACTTTGTGACACAATGTAGATTATCCAAAACATATGAAAACATACTTCCCTGAACGTGACAACCATTGTGGCAACTCACAAGAAGTGTGACACCAAAGATAGAATTTGTGATGATAATGAAGAGACCTGTGTAATAGTTTGTGAAACTTTGGAAATAAGTGAGAAACATGTCTATATGATGAGAACAACGTATTTTCACAAATATTTCCCCTTCAAGGAAACCAAAACTCTCCTTTGTATGACAAGCGGTAATTACCATGCCTAACTATGACACTTTCTATATAAATATAAAAGTGTGAATGACACTTGATATCCAAGAAGGGATATTGAAATCATTAGCTAACCAATAAGTGACTAAGGAATGACTGATCATAGGATCGATAGTAGGCTCCAAAATTTGGGTGTAGGCAAAAATTTTGTTGACTTGTTGGAGTAGGAGGAAAAGACTCCCACTCTTGATATAGGCACAAACTCTATGCAATACTACATCCAAAACTAACTTTAAGATGTATGCATTAAAAATTTATGACAGACCCTAGACTTGTGATGGACCATGTTCTCAGTACAAAAATAGAGACCATTCTATCATCTATGACAAGACAAGTAACATGAACTTACAACATCATATAGATTTAGCAGACTAGGTGTAGCATTAAGGATATGTAGCATCAAATGTGTAGTATCAAGAATAGGGCGTCTGAAAAACTAATTGTGACATAGATAGATATAGAGATATAACTCAGACACTGTATATACTTACATTGTCCTACAAAAACATATGCCATAGATGATACTCAAAATTCAAATATAAACACTAATCATACATACCTTGTTCTAGGAGACTTACTCTTGACTATTGATGTGTGGTCCTTACTGCAGTGATCCTTGAATGCATCCCTTTTATTTCCTTCTAGGAGCTCGATATTTAATTTGTTGTATATATGTAAGTTAGGATCTCCAGGGTCTGACATTGTTTTATGTGGTAGCCCTCCGAGTCCCATTTCCAACCTCACAGGTCTGATAAAGATTTGATTCTTCAAGAAAACGTTATGGCCAATCTACCGCAATGACCTAATTATAGACTAGTTCAGTAGAGCAAACTTTTACGAAGTGCCATATGTCACTGTTGTAACCTTCAGCCATGAAAACACTACTCAACAAACTACAGTATGTCCTATTTGTGTGAATATTAATGGAATTTGAATCCAGTTCTCAGAGAAAAATTTATGTTGATTTTCCCAATGTCACCTATTTGACATCGAATTCGGGAGTATTCAAAAACCCTAACTTAGTAATATCATATACCAAAAAATATAGCAAACCAAGATCTGAAATTTGGTCATGAGATTCATCAAGATTTTTGCTCAAATGGGTGTTAATTTCAGCTTCCAAAGCATCATACAAAAAAAATATAGCGAAAATTCCAAGATGACCTGTTTGAAGGCACAAAATCCCTACTAGAGGAAGATATGAGGGTCATTATTTATATGAATGTCTTGAGTTGAGAGGGTCCTCAAAAGGTGAACATTGGAGGGATTTTAGGAGAAATGTTTTTCACTATTAATTATTGACTATTAAATGACTAGTGCCATGCCACAACCCCATAGGGTTTTAGCCCACTAATTGGGGTTACTAACTTCAAAAATGAAAATATCTCAAATCGTGAAGAATTACTTGGTGTGTCACATATCAAGGGAAACAACTCAATGAATAGAACCCATCTAGAAGATCCTTGATTCATAATAAAGTAATCTTTTAATCAAAATTCCCATGAAATATTAGTTTACCCCCTCGTGCTACTTGGGTTGACCTCAATGAAAACCACTGATCAACAATATCCCCTTTGGAATTGAAAGAAGTACAAGTACTCCACTTGAAATCATGGCACCTCTTCCTACTGCCTTCTCTCTGTCTTTTTCATGAATGGCAAAGCGTAACTCCTCGTCAAAAACTATCATCTTGCGGACCTATACACACCTCCACTCCCCCTTTCTACTTAGTTAGATAAGAGAAAGATTCTAAAGATAACTTGGGAGAATCCCAAGCTTTTGGCAAAGATACTCAAATGCATCACGTGGTAATGATCTGGTAAAGATGTTAACAATTTTTTCCTTTGTGCCAACATATTCAAGTTTGATATTCTTTTTGGTGACCTTCTCCCTAAAGAAATGATATTTTATTGGAATGTGCTTTATTTTGGAATTCATCAAATGATTTTTGGAGATATTGGTGGCACTCACGCTATTGCAAAAGATGGGAATAGGCTCATCAAACTTAACTTGAAGAGCTTGGAAGGTTTGTTGCATCCAGAAAACCTGAGTACAACAAGTTCTTGTCACGATGTATTCTGCTTCCACTTAGGATAACAATATTGAAGACTACTTTTTACTTAACCATGAGACAAGGAAACCACCTAGGTAGAATGCTCCTCCACCGGTACTCTTACAATCATTAACACTTCCTACCCAATTTGCATCTGTATAAGCTTGGATGACCAGATCATTTCCTTTGGGATACCAAAGACCATATTCCATTGTGCTCTTAGGATAATGAATAATTCGTTTGATGACACTGATATGAGATTATTTTGCTACTACTTGGGATCATGCTACTTGTCTAACTACCTACATCACATCTCGGTAGGAGGCTATCACATATAAGAGACTACCAATCATGGATAGATACAACCTTTGGTCCACATCATTTGATGAATCTTCTAATCTTAACTTGCAATCGGTTACCATGGCGGTAAGGACTGGCTTGCAATCTTCCATCTATAATTTCTTGAGAATTTCTTTGATGTACTTGGTTTGATATATGAATATTCCTTTATCATATTGAGATATATTGATAATCGTTAGATTATCTTGATCCACTTTCACATAGAGATTGCTTCTTAATGCTTCCTTTCTTTAATCTATAATACTTCAACTATTCTTCTCTCCCTAAACATGAAATGAAACGTCCATATTGTTCAAAGTACCTGCCTATCAATCATAGACTTGTGTAAAATGGGAATGGTTTCATTTTTACAGAATCTTGAAACATGGGAAACTATGCTTGAAATTGGTTTCATTTTTTCACAAGCTTGAAATAGAGGAAAAACCATTCTTTAAATAATTACATTGCCCCCAAACTTCATTTCATGCACCTAAGTAAAATGTTGGGTACTAACAGGTGGATTAAATGAAGGTTCATTTAGGAGATAAAGTGAAACAATCAACTAGGAATTTATGAGACATAATTAAATACTCAAGTCGGAAAGGGGAATTGTTTTAGTTTTTAATGAGTCTGGCACAAGAAAATAGTTATGCTCGGGACAACGTTTTTCATTTTTTAACGAGCTTGAGAAGAGGTAACGAAATTTTCTCTGATCCTGATCACGACTGCCAAGAGTCCACGACTTCCAAGAGGTTTTCATCAGATGGGAAAAACCATCTGGAAGGTATCCCCCAGTAAGTGTTTGACCATATGACCTAGCCAACCTAGGTCAAAATAAGTTGAGAAAAAAATGAAAGGCTCATCTTCAGTAGTAGGTACGTGAATGGGATAGGTTCCCCACATAATTAACCTATGGTGCATCAGATACCACTTGCATATAAGGACCATTTAGGGAAACTGGCTGATTGGGAGTCAAATGAGGACAAGCAATGGTCAAAATTCTTCCTTCATGCAGGAAACACATCACACGAAAGAGTGAAGAGATAAGAGCTCCCATGACATATACATAGTCACGCCCAAGGAGTAAATTAAAATCCAAAGGGCCTTGTACTGAAGGATCCCTAATGGATGACTAGTTTCTTTGTTAAAAGCCAACAGATTCTAGGTAATGGGCACAAGCTATGGAGAACCTAAGTCTTAGTAAGTAGTTGAGGACATAATACTAACATATGTGAATTCATCTATGATTGTGCTACGCATGACCACATTATAAGCATGCACTATGATCTGAAAGGCAATGTAAGGTGGAAGGCGATATACTACCAGTTGACTCCAATCAACGAAAGTGACTATACTACTTGGAGGGGGGATTGTAGGAACGAGATAACTGCCCCATTATACAATGGGAATGGGAGAAATTCTCTCTAGTGTTTTGTGAATGGAGGGATTTCCCCCTGAGCTATGGGAATGGGAGAACTATCCACCATTTCATTGGAACCTGAAGAAACCAGATGAACTATAGTGGTATGAAGTTCACTCTCTGTGGGAAAGGTATGATCAGATGAAGGTGGAATCAATTCAACATTTTTCTAAGCCAATGGCTGGCCGAGAACAGACTTAGGGGATTCATATTCAGAGGGAGTTTATTTTATTAGATTCAGATTCTGATCAATCACTTCATCAACTATTGGGGCTCTTGGAGAATGCTTCTAGCAACCAACTGGAAGTCGTGGCTGAGAAACTATAGGATTGTCCAACACTTTCAAGGCTTCATCCATATAAGGACAAAGGTGAATAGGATGACTCCCTTTACATCAATTACAGGGAAATTTGACTTTACCCTTTTTCCCATGGACCTTATATCACTAGTTGAGGGTTATCACCAACATGATCTCCAGAAGTTGACGACAAAGGCTGATGTGAGCCTATGGACAACACTTCTAATACTTTGGGAATATTAGGACAATCTCTAAGAAGGTAGTCACCCTTACATAACATGCAAGGGAATTTAGCTTTGTGGGGCTGACTGGAATACTTGTCTATACTAGTTGCATCTCTAGCAATGGTTTCTTGGTTGACCCATTTCTTATTTTTCTTCTTCTTTTTCATCCTTTTCGTCTTCTTCTTACCTTCCTAGTTACTAGAATCAAGACTTTGACAAGGCAAAGAGGAAGAAAGGATGAAGAAGCAATTGTTGATGAAGGAAAAGGGTCAAATTTAGGATCAACATGAGGTTGATGTTGTTCAAGTGGAGGAGAACTCGATTGAGAAGTAGTTTGGACATTGAGAACCATAGGAATCGACAATAACCAAAATGGAAAACCAATGTTAAATATGGGGAGGGACAACATTGCCATATAGGGAGCACCAATATTTCCAAAAAAAAAGGACCATGATTCCCATCATAGGGGTTCCCTTGATTAGTAGACTCTATAATTATTAACATTAGTCTCAACCTAAGATCCACTAAGAAGTTTTTCCATGGGGAGGATGTTGTTCCACAATTAATTAATTTATTTTGTAAATTAGAAACATAGGAAAAAAAATGGGTAACTAGGCATAAATTTTTACAAGGAAACCTTGAACTGCAATATACACCTTGGTGAACTAAGGACTGAACATACATGTAGGAAATCTCGTTGAATGTTGTGTTTAGCGTATCATAGTATACAATGCAGTCATATCGATTACCTATGTTCTAATGCACAACCATTAAATGAGAGCATTCACATATACTTACTAGGTGTGGAGAGCCATCTGATATACCCAAAGGTGCGTGGAGAACGATCTTATGCAATTGTATGTGGAACATCATTTCAGCCCTCAAATAAAACATTGGAAAACAATGACAAATACTACATTTAACAATGCTGGAACACGTCTCTAGCCTATACCTCTATGTGTGTTGTTAAGTTTTAAATACTCAGGTTAAATGAGATGAATTTAAAATTGATCTTGAATTATCTTTCAGTTTCAAGGCTCAAAAATCGATGTCACCTAAACACACCTATGATGCAACTAATATGAAAAAATAACTCTTTTTAATTTCAATGAAAGTTATCTAGTGTATGGAAGAGGTGCAAACAATGATGCAACAATCAAATATGTAGCCAACAAGAGCTTCCTAACTAGATATTTCAATTTCATTATTCCAATCCAATTGAAAAAATTAAAAGGTGTCAAACCATGCACTGTAACCTATGCACGATTCCCCTGAAAACTATATCAATGTAATCTATGAACACTTTACTTTCATGTTGTGAAAATGAGAATTCTAACTATGAAAATGTGATCTATGCAAGATAATTCTTCAAAACGGAGTTCTCAAAGTGAAATTGGGTGAATATTCCAAAAGTTAAAAGAGATTACATTCAAATTTGATTAATATTCAGTGTAAAAATGAAAGAAAAAATATGCAATTGCACACAAGGGAGTTACAATTTCACGGACAAAACCTAGATGAAAATGAATGTAGATTTTTCTTTTCAACACAATTTTTGAAATGAAGAAAAGTAATATGCAAATGTTCAATTAATGATTCAATTACACTTTTCAGAATGGGGACTAAAACAAGAAATCATCTAAGCGATCAACAATAAACAAAATCATTTGCAAGCGACAAAATGAGAAGAAAAAATTAAAATCAAAACCAATTCTTACCAAAAGAAAACAACACAAATGAAAACTAAATGGAGGATTGAGAGAGACCACAAGACACTCAAGACTTAGGGAATTTCGACTAGAAGTAGGCTTATGAAAGAGAGGCTTAGGAACGAAAGAAAAAATTATGCAAAAATAGGGACCGACGCTAGTGCACAAGAGGCATCAATGCATTACAATGCTAGTACAGAGTGAGCTTGGGTGAGGTGCAATTCTATGTCAAATGCACAAGGGGTTCGTTCATTTTGGAAAATAGGGATTGCAAAGAAGGCTCAATGAAATCACTTCCTAGGTTTCTTCTTCGTTGGATGATACAATAAAGTTTATTTATGGAGGTAATGAAACACAATGGACAAGGAAACCACCATGGTAACACTCCATTCCCCAGTATGATAACCAATTTGTTATAGAGGATTGACAATTTCAAACGAAAGTATATCCATTACATCGGTTGCTATCCTAGAACAATAGAGAGATAAGGGACACAATGATTTTCCTTAAATTAAATAAATGATGGAGTGAGGCCTACCTAGAATCCTTTACACACTTCGCTCCTTCTTTAGCTTGGATGCTCCAATTCTAGCCTTCAATTCGAAAATTAGAACCTGCACAGTGAGATAACATAAGCTAAGAAACTACAAGACCTATGCAATATCGTCTAAATACTTCATTCAATAGATAAACATGGTATTGAAATATATCAAATAACAACATCACATATAAGAAAATAATGAATCTTTTGCACTAATATAAATGGAAGGAGATTACAACTATAAGTATAAGTTGATCTTGTAGAAGACCTCCCACAAATTATTGGCTTGTGCTTTCCTCGACACAATATGCACCTTCAATCACCCAAAATGCATGATATGATGACCATGTTGGCATTATGGCACAGGTTTGGAGCTATGGCACAGGTGTTGTCCTTGATGGCAACCTTCTTTGGTAAACAGATCTCAGTTCAGGCACTCAGAAAGTAGAAAAAGTCATATACGCCGGTTCATCTAGACAAAGGCGCGTATACACGCGGGTTATACTTTACAAAAGAGCGTATATGTTGGTGATCATTCTTTTGGTCCATGGCAGTTAGATCTTGGAACTTGAACCTAGGTTTTGGACCATGGCGTCTCATCAATTGTGTCGATCCACTATTTTGGGTTCATGGTTTTGAAATGTTATGGTTTTGAACCATGGTATTGGGGAAGGCCTAGGACTGTAAAAGAGGAAGGAGATCTTGTGGAAAATCACCATCTGAATTATAATTGAAGATCTAAGAAAGTGCTAGAGCTGGTATATTGATGGTGATGCAGATCTGGATCTGAAGGAAGGAGGGACTTTAGCACAAAGGACGGACAAGGTCTATTCATGGGTCATAATATTTAAGCTTAATGATAGTATCTCTGTTTGATTTTGATCTGCTTGATGTGG
>APFE031409013.1:52413-69257 GCA_000404065.3 Pinus taeda
TATTCATTTCGAGGAAGCAATCAAAGATAAGAAATGGATAGAAGCTATGGATGAGGAGATGAATGCCATAAAGAGAAACAAAACATGGGATTTGGTTGAGCTACCAAAAGGTAAAGAAGTCATTGGAGTGAAATGGGTCTACAAGACCAAGAGCAATGCTGAAGGCAAGATAGAAAGGCACAAGGCAAGGCTGGTTGTCAAAGGGTACAAGCAGTAGTATGGGAGAGATTATGAGGAGACTTTTGCATCGGTTGCAAGAATGGAAAACGTGAGAGCAGTGCTGTCCATAGCAGCACAAAACAAATGGAAAGTCTACCAAATGGACGTGAAGTCAGCATTCCTAAATGGAGTGTTAAAGGAAGAGGTTTATGTTGAACAGCCTCTAGGCTATGAGAAGAAAGGTGAAGAGCACAAAGTGTGCAAATTGAAGAAAGCTCTTTATGGGCTGAAGAAAGCGCCAAGAGCATGGTACAACAGAATAGATTCATATCTATTGGATAATGAATTCGACAAGTGTGAAGGAGAACCCACCGTCTACATCAAAGAAAAAGATGGTAAAATTTTAATAGTTGTCTTGTATGTTGATGATGTTATTTTTACAGGTAATGATGATCAGCTCATTAAGAATTTTAAATCAGTCATGAAAGAAGAATTTAAAATGACTGACATGGTTTCTTGAGATACTTCTTAGGCATAGAAGTAGATCAAAATGAAAAAGGAATTTTTATCTCTCAAGCAAAATATGTAAATGAGGTGTTGGGCAGATTTAATATGCAAGAGTGCAAGGTAGCGATCACTCCCACAGTAATGGGATTAAAACTCAGCAAAGAGGACGACAACAAGGATTTTGATCCTAGTCTGTACAAGAGCATAGTTGGCAGTCTTATGTATTTAACTGCAACTAGACCTGACATAATGTTTGTTGTTAGTTTAATTTCCAGATTCATGGAGAGGCCAAAGGAAGCACATTGGCAGACAACAAATTTTTTTTTGAGGTATGTCAAAGGTACTAAAAGACTTGGGATTTTATATACTACCTCAGAATGTTCAAATTTAGTTGGATACACTCATAGTGATTGGGATGGAAGTGTAGATGATCGGAAAAACACTTCCGGTTATGTTTTTCACATGGGTTTAGGAGCCATTTCATGGGCTTCTAAGAAACAGCCTATCGTGGCGTTGTCTACAAGAGAGGCAGAATATGTAGCAGCTACAGTAGCAGCATGTCAAGCAATTTGGATGAGAAGGATGTTGAGAAGCTTAGGCCAGGAGCACGCAAAAGCGACGATGAGTTTTTGTGACAATAGCTCAGCTATTGCATTATCAAAGAATTCAGTGTTTCATAAGAGAACGAAACACATTGACACAAGGTTTCACTACATCAGGGAATTGGTAAGCAATGGAGAAATTGTCTTAGAACATTGCAGGACTCAGGAACAATTTGCAGACCTTTTGACAAAGCCATTGGACCAGAAAAGCTTCGAATTTTTGAGGAAGTGTTTGGGTATGATTGAACGCCCAACAGTTGAAATTAAAGGGGAGTGTTAAAAATGTAATTTCACCTGCCGCGTAATTAATTTCCAGCGAAACCATTTAGGAAAACCACCCAAACCTCATTGGACCGCTTTTGCTCAGCAATTGGTTTTCGTACAAACGCGCCCGATTCAATAAGATTTTTACGCGTGTCCAACTGTATGTTTCCAAAACCACTTTACATTGGAACGTAAAGTTCGGTAACAAAGGCTCTCCCGATATTGTTATGAACCGTTCGATTGCGAGGATGATTGTCCACCGTCCGGTTATTTCAACGGTGCATTCAGGCCTGCATGGAATGACATTGCGTAAATTTTTGGGTTTACAGCCATTTATTTCAGTAAGTAATTAATGTTATTTACTTTGGTTCATAGGATATTGGTAAAGCTTTTAATTTTAATGTTTTTTTTCTTACGAAGGTATGGGCATAGGTAAATGTTTTTAAGTTTTAATGTTTTTAATATGTATGGGAGTATGGTCATATACGCAATGTAATTTTCTTTGGTTTTGTAGTTGCATAAGCATAGTATGTGTTATGCTTTTGTTTTTGTGTTGACAATTTTTCTGTAATGAAGTAGTGAAACGCACAACAGTGCGAGGAAGTGGTGAAAAACACACACAACAGTGTGAATGTAACAATGGACTAATGAACTGAAAATGAACTTAAGTTTGCACAACAGTGTGAGGGTGAAGGAAAAGAAAAGTGAAAATGAAGTTTTGTAATATGCAAAGTGCATAATGTGAATTTTATTTTTACAGAAGTAAAGTATATGTAAAAGTTTGTTTTAAAGTAGTAAATGTAAATGGGATTTTCACACAGCATCTCACGAGGAGAGATTAACTTTTGTTATTGAATTTCTTTTTGGTGAATCCCTCTGAGTTAAAGAGCATGAATTTTGTATTAATCTTTTATTAATGAATATAAAGGCTTTTATGGGTATGTAATACTCTGTTCTCAGAGATATTTTAAGCTTCCATGTATTAAAGATTCTGGAGAAAAACAGATTCTGGAAAAAAACAAATCATTATCTCTGTGTACATTTTGTCTGTTTGCATTTTGTTTGTTTGTTTTTGAGATTTTACGAAAAAAATCCCCAACATATATCACATAAACCTAACTATTTGAATATAAAGTCTGTAGGGCATATGTTTAAAGTAAAACTAATCTTAAATGTTTTAAATCAATAACTAAGTTTGACCCATCTCTTTAAATTTGATACGTGTGATATTTCGGATTCCATTCGTAAGGCTGATTTCCAGCTAGTACCACTGCAAGGAAAGCAACGAATGAAGGCCTCTGCAGGTGCTGAAGGTAACATTACAGCCGATATTACCAGCGCACCGAACTTACCAACAAGGATACATGATGTTCAACAAGAGACTATGACTAGAATTAATCAGCAAATTCAGCATGGCCAACCAGCCAGTAATACGAAAGTCACAGCAGATAGTAATAATATTTCCAGTTTCTTGTTGATGCCTGAACATCTGCATAAGTGCAGTAGTCCAGTGGACACTACACAAAATCTTATCACCCAGCCGATCCAGCGTGGTCAAGCAAGAAGTAAAACGTCAAGCGCAACAGATAGTGGTACTCCCAGTTTCTCGTTCATGGATAAGCTTCTCCAAGAGTCCATTACTGTCGCCACACTGCACAAAATTATAATAATCAGCATATCCAGCATGACCAACCATTCAGTAATATTTCCAGTTTCCTGTTCATGGATGCGCCTCTCTACGAGTGCAGTACTGTGGCCAACTCGGCACAAAATAATAATAATCAGCAGATCGAACATGAACAACCATTCAGCAATATTTCTAGTTTCTCGTTGACGCAGGGAACTGTCGACACTGCACAAAATGATATTAATCAACAGATCGAGTCTCTTCATGAGTTGAGTACTCTGGTCGACACTACAGTACAAAATGATATTAATCAGCAGGTCGAGCCTGTGCAACGAAGTGGTAATACGTCAAGGGGCACAGCATATAGTGGTATTTCCAGTTTCTCCTTGTTAAAGAACTCTCCATGAGTTCAGCATTCCAGCCAGCACTGTACAAGATGGCACATTTCCAGCTTCAAATTCTCATTCTATGCCGAAAAAGGTTGAAAGTTTCAGTGAGTTAATCGATGTAGAGAAGGATTATTCCATGGACTATGGGATATTGATGGAGTATCTGCTGAGGCACTCGCCCGAGTGTGTGCTCCTCAGACCAGTCCCGGGAGCCCATAACCACCCAGACTATCTCTGGAAAAAACAGCAGTTGGGGCAACTGAACCCTTGCTCCAAAAAGTAAATTGAGGCAACGAACGTAGGACATCAAGAAAACTCGGAAACTCTCTATAGTATACTGCCTGGAAAGTCATGTCTAAGCAAGCAAACTAGGAAAGTCTCTATAGTATACTGGGTTGATAAAGATGGTCGATTTGATTTGCATATTATTTTGGAAAGTTGTGTCTAAACTCACAGTTGATTATGGGCGTGTTGTCCGGTTTAGAAAGAAAATAGGGAGAGAAAAAATTATAGATTAGCTCGATATCACTGCTATTTATTTTAATTGTTATTTATATTATTACTTTTATATTATATTTTAGTATTTAAAATATATGTTTAAGTCTATAATTAAATTCATTTGAGGATGTCTGAATTTATTTAGTTAAAAAAATAGGAAGGACAGTGATAGCATATGATAGCATATGGCTTTCTCTGTATTTGAATATTGTTTTTTACAAGGATTTTAAACGGGTTCATTTCGTTATGAGAATTGGGTTTTCTTCAGATTCAATGATTAGGTTATACAGTTTTGATGTCAATACATATTTTTCAATTTTATTGACAGGGGTTCCAACTATCATTTTGGGTTGCCATTTCCATTCAGCTCGGTCCAGGAACTAAACCGTTCCTGCAATTGCTAGATTTTTAGTTCATCGAATATAAATTCTCTAATGGGTATTGTCTATATTTGCTACAGAGACATGCGTAGTTTCATCTAGATTTCTTTCCCCTTCCAGACTGTGTGCATGCAGCCTGTCGAGGCTTTACCCATCTATGATAGTATTACTTACCTCAACATTCACTTAATTACTCAGCTTACTATTTCTTTTAGCCACAATAATTGTTATTCATCATAGGTCCAAAGGTTACCTACCCCGCTAGGCTTTGTCTCTCATATTTTATATGGGTTTCTTTTTCTCTTCTTGGTTGTCGCTATTGCATTTCAATATTACATGGCCACGATGTTTTACCTTCAAATTCTTACACCTTTATAAAAAATACAGACTTAATAGAGTTTTCTTATTTGATTCTTCAGTTCTATTATTCCATTCGGTATCGCTTCTAAATTTAGCTCTACTTTAATAGTTTTACTACTCTTTTTTCTCAGCAATAAAACCATTATATAAGAGAAAAGTTTAACTCTGCAACCTACAAAATTTTCCAGCATACTTATATGAACAACAGCCAATGAATTCACTCAGAGAAGGATCTCTCCTCCCAACAACAAGAAAGACAACTACGTACAATCTAACCCTGATATTTCAGTCTCCAAAAGAGTAAATGACAATGACCTCTACGGTCTATTCTCGCATCATGATCTCTCAGGTCCACCCAGTAATCTCACAATCACTTAAGGACTCCACTAGTTCACAGCCTAGGACAGGAGTGCCTCAATGGAAGCATCCTAACTTAAATTCATTTTTTCCTTCCTGTGTTTGGTGCCTCCATTTTTCATTCCTTCTTTTGTTGGCCTCCCTTTTCCCACCGAGACATTTTTCTTTAGGGAGAGAGTGACTTTACTAACTTTCTCTGACCTTTTGGTACATGAAATTCTAGTTTTGGGTCTTTTTTTTCATGATTTCCAAGGCTTCATCATTTAACCAAAGTAAATTAAATCATAATAATAATAATAATTTTTAAACATCATTGTTTCACTATGACTTATTACAAAGACCATTATTTACCCAATTATAGAGTAAAATTAATTGTAAAATGTTTTGAGTACTTCAGGGTGTCACATCTTCCCCCATTGGGCATAAGAACGTACTCAGTATTCACTCTTGCCCTTGGAATAGGTACTAATATGCTTTTAGCATAAAATTACCATTTTTCCAAGTGGCCTCTTCTAGGCTAAAGTGCTTCCACCACATTTTAACTTGGGCGATAACTTGCTTCCATAATATTTTTTCTCTTTGCTCCTACTAGAAATTTGTCATAACCATAATAAATTTGTCATAATTTTAACATTTTTTTTAATAAAATAGGAACATGTATACATACCTAGTCATATATATCTAAAAAAACATCCTTGAATTTACTTCACCTCTAACTAACTAATTACATGCCTTAGGTCATGTATATACCTTTTTAGTAATGATACATGAAATACATTATGAACTAGGATGTGACTAAGTGCGAGTTGCATAGGCCATAGGTCAAATTCTTTCCATTAATTGGAAGTGCCCACAATAAGGGGGAGCTAGCTTAGTATAATTACCCCACCGTAAGGTACTAATCTTAGGCCTAATATACACATATACATGGTCTTCAACATAAAACTCTCGATAAGTCATTTTCCTCTATGCATATACCTTTTTTCAATCTTGGGAAACCTTTAAATTTTGTTGTACCCTCTTAACAATTTGCTCAATTTCTATTAAAATCTCGCTCTAAGATTAGTTTTACTTTAGGGTTACTCCAATTGTTAGGTGTTCTGCATATCCTTCCATACAACACATACAAGTTACTCATTTTCAACGACTTGTGGTAACTATTGTTATATGCAAATTCAATGAGGTGTAGGTAATCCTCCCACTTGGTTGGTTTTGCATAACATACATCCTTAACATGTCTTCGAGTACCTGGTCTACACGTCAGGTTTTCCCATCTATCTAAGGATGATAGGTAGTATTGAGCTAAACCTGGGTACGCATCCCAACAAATAGAGATTTCTAGAATGCAGAGGTAAATTTCACATCTCTATCTGAGATTACCATCTTAGGTATGACATACAATTGAAATATCTCCTTCATGAAAATCTCACTAATTTGGGAGTCTTGAATATATATTGTACTGGGATAAAATTGATTGTCTTACTCAACTCATCCACTACCATAATAATTGATTCATTGTGTCATCTAAATTTAGGTAATTTATTTATAAATTCTAAGGTGATAACATCCCATTTCCATTCTAGAATTGGTAATGGGTGTTGACATTGCTAGAAATATGTCAACCAATGACATCTCATTGAACTCCCAATTAGGCCTCATGTTGTTTGGAGTAGGAGCCACATTTGCTACAATGGCCCAATTGCCATATATTTTGAAGATATGCCTTGGCTCTAACTAGGAGCAAGAGAGAGGGATGTGAATGTGCCTTTGAACAATAGGGGGTGTGTATGGTGACTGTTCATTGACATGTGTGAGTATGTTCTTCCATTGTGGAGGGGAGGAGAAGTGAGCCTCTAAGAGAGAGGTAGTAGTACCACCGTATAAGAGATACAAAAACAAGAAGTACCAGTACAACACCAAGCAGAATAGTCCACATAATTGAGATGGTCATGAAACCAATGTGTAAAGAAAAGATCTGTCGAGTATCCAGTAGAGTAGTCCATAAGGATGAGACAACATTAACATCAATTACAACACATTCTCAAAAGATGAGTTCCAAAATATCCAAAATAGTTCACCTTCTTTAACATAGATGAAAGACGACATCAATTACAAGCATTCATAGAATAGTCTTACAAATATCCATAATCCATGCATGAAAACATGTTGGCCCAGAGGGCTTCTCGTATTAAGAAAAAGATCCAAGACACATGTATACAATTAACATCACTAGCTCCATTAGTGAAGCATTAGAGCCACTCCTTTCTCCTCAAAAGAACTAGCCTATCTCTCTAATTCCTTATGGGAGGAGTGAGGGTGAAATGTAGTTTGCTGATACAGTGAGGGGTATATATAACCAAGGGGCGATGCTTCTCCTTTGTGAGTCTTCTATTACCATCATCACTATTTAACTTCCTATGACTTTTCCACTTACACGACTCTCCAAGTGTGTCCTTTGAACTTCAACTTTACAAGACATTTGAATAAAATGTACATGGTCGAAAAAAGTGATATGACATATGACATGACAATTCTAGCATGGAATGCTTCGTAATGTCACAATGTCAAGTCAGTGATGCTATTGTGAATGACGTCTACCTGAGAATAATCTTGCCTTCCACCACCTCATGCCTTCGTGACATAAATATTCTATGATCTCAAGCCTTGGGTTATGGTCGCGAGTTCGTGTCCCTCTACTTTTCCTTGATGGATCAACATGCATGCTCATATAAGAGAATTTATTTTCATGTCTTCCTCCTTCATATCCTTCATCATCATCCCACCAAGTGCTTATATCTATAATTCGCTCAAGATGAGATGACATGAGCCCAAAAACCTCCTAGCCTAATATGGTTCAATCTGGTCTAGGGTCTAGCTGAAACTGAGTTATAAGCTAGGAAGGGACGCTTAGTGACTACGTGTCTGAGCAGCCAAGGCTAAGGTTTGAGGCCTAGAAATGAAAAATGCATAGTTTAGGATAGTCTAAGAGGCTATCTTCACTAAAGGAGGGGCCATTGTGGAATATTTTTGTGTAGTTCCTGAAGTGAATCTTGAATGACTTATGTGCACATTTGGGAGACACTGGGTCGATATGAGGGGACGACCACTAAATGCATCCTCTCGATATTTCTTAAAATTAAGGGATGTTGATCTCTGCATAATTTTGGGAAATAATGGGTTGTAATGAGGGAGTGACCATTGTAAGGAGATTCTTTGTAGTTCTAAGGCTGAAGGGATATTGCTCCCCAATGGGATTATGCAGTTGACAAGACCAGGTATTTAGCTAGTTATATTTTATTGCATAATATGCATTTTGGGATAGGCTCACTGTAAGGATTACAATATTGTGGAAGGGAAAGACGAGTCTTGGGCTTAAGATTTGTGTAATGTAGCAGTCCTAGTAGAAAATAACTATACATTGCGTAGATACAGGGGTCAAGGCCACATCCTGTTGATTGGAATTAGGCACTGCATAATCCAGGCAGGCTGGGTGAAAGCAGGTTGAAGGACTAGTCAGACTGACAGGTGGAGTGATGAAGGTTCCACTGCATGCTAACACATAGAATACTTGAAGAAATAAAAACATTGTTCACCCATGACACATGAGCAACAATTTCACTTGTCGCTTCATGACCAGTTATCATAAGTATGACACCTAAAGTAGATTGTATGAGGACCATGATGAAACTTGTGCGAAAATGATCAAAACTTTGTGAATGAGTGTGATAGATGTTTATATGGTTAGTAAAAATTGTAAACACAAATATGGGCCCTTAAAACCACCAGAATGAGCTTATGCATGAAGTGCGATAACCATTATGTGAAAAGATAACATCTTGCCTATCTTGTGAAAGGGAGCAAAACACATGGAGAAAACGCATGGCATGGATTTCAGTGTTTGTGACCATTCATGTCATTGAATACATAATGATATGATAGTGTTAATATTCCCTTCAAGCTACACTATGAGTGTTACAAGTCTGTTTGAGCACATCACTCCCATCATTCAGATAAGTACTATTAGGGCTCATCAAACCCTAATTTAGTTTCTACATGCACTAGAAAATTCATCACATTGAATGCCATCATTCTTGAGAGTTTCCTGGCCTAAATACATCCTAAAATTACTCCTTGAGGGACTAGTGCAACATTGGTTAGGGGTAAGTGCTCTGAAGAGCACGTAGGCTCACTTTATCCAGCGTTGGGCGAGATTTAGCAAAATCTTCATAGGGTTCTAGGAATATTCCTTCATTCTAGATCATTGTAGAAGATTCCCACCTCTTATCCTCTCCTATGAGTTCAAAATTGGATAGTGAATGAATCAAATAACCTCCTATCCTCTCATCCCTTCCTCCATGGAAACTAACTCCCAAACTGGAAAGCCATTCAATGCCCAATTTATGAGAAAACCGCCTCCATTTCCCCATAAATTGAGGAGTCATCATAGTGATCAAGGGCTTGACTTTGAAAATTTGTAAGGAGAGACTGTTGGTGTGAGGTTTGAGATTGTAAGGAATTATTGTTATGATGTCGGGGTGTTGTGCTTTTGGTGTGATGAAGGATGGAACTCAAACTCGATAAGTGACATGAGATCAGACTTCTTGGCTGTAACTCTTCCTTCTACCTAATAAAGTTGTTTACACCTTTTCCCATATTTGTTTCTTTATGTATGATTATGATATGTGTAAATTCTTTCGATTCCATTTTCTTATAGTAGATATATCTCTTCATTTGATTGGTTTTTGTCCTTTGTTTATGATTACAGGAACTTATTGAATGGATTTAGTTCAAGGAGGAGCGATGAGAGCTTTTCAAACGAGAAAAATGGAAGAGAAAGATAACAAGTAGGCACCTTGTCTTATTTATCTTCTATATAAAAGGGTTAAACTCTTTAAATCTCTTGTTCTAGGTGTAGCTACCCACCTAGGGAAATTGTATTTATGCATAGATGAAAAATTCCACATAACAAATTGGCAACCCTACTGGGGAATGACCATCATTTTGGGTAGTTTATCCTCATTGTCGTACACCCTAGTAGACATTACCTACTTTCATTGATTTTATTTTAGTCTTTTTGAAGTGTTTTTGGTAAAAAAAGTGAGGTTAGATGTCTTTTGATTGGTCTCTCTGGTAGCAGCGTGGGCTTGGTCAGGGGACAGTGCTCTGCAGAGCATGCTTGGCTTAGATACAGTGCTCTGCAGTGAAATTACTCCCACTCTAACCTATGTTGGTCCTCCTTAAGTTTAAAAACTCATCTTTGCCTTGGATCTTTACAATTTTGCTTCTGAAGTTGTTTGTTTAAAGATCAATGTTTTCTATGGTTTTAAAATCAACTTGTATCTCCTCTCCTTTCCTTTTTTGACCTTGATTGTTTAGTGTTTCTTAAGGTTTTTATTTATCATTATCAATTCATTTTCAAAGTTAGTTTATAGCCGATTAGTATTTTCTAAAAAGAAAGTTTCATAAGGCCTTCATTTGTTTAGAAAAGGAACTGTTGTAAAGATTTCGTTCTTGCAAAAATATTGATTGATTATATGTGCATTAGTTTCCTTTTGTTCATATAAAGACTAAAGGGATTGAAAAGAAAAACTTTCATTTGGGATATTGTAGTTTGTGAATGCTTGATAGGAATAGCTAGGGAAATTGCAGTAGGTGTGCTCTTTGCTCTTTGTCGAAGATCTAATTGCTTTATCCCTATTAGCTAAGGTTTTTATTGTTCAAATTGACTGAAAAGAATGCTTATCATATTAGTTGTATTCTCATAATTACAAGATACATCAAGTGGCAAACCTCGAAAGGAAAAGTCTTAAGAAGATCAACTTAAAAGTTATCTCAATTAAACTAATGGAGCATTGTAACTTAATGCATAACATTTATAGGTCTAGGCTAAAGATGTGTTCTAGCATCATCAAACATAGCAGCTATCACTAACTTGTTTGTGATACATTCTTAGTGGGATACCTCATTGCAAGTACATAAGTATATCGTAGCTTGTCCATGTACCTTCGGCTATATAGGGAGGTGTTACAATACGTAAAGTATAAATGAATGCTCTCATTGTGTGGTTTCGCATTAGACAGCTCTAACATGGATTGGACCTAAATGTACTTTTGGGTATATATGGGAGCACTACATTAGGCTGCTACCCATCCTTAGGTATCCTTTTTGGCCACCATGTACACTGTGATACACCGAACACTGCTTTTGGGGAGATTCCTTGCACGTATGTTATGTCCTTGGTTTACTGAGGCAGCATATTGCAGTTCACATTTGCTTGCTAATTCTTTTGCGTAGATTATCCCTTTTCTATTTTTTTATGTTATTCTGATTAAAATAAAATTAATTTACTATGGATAACATCCTCCATGCTCACTCCTTAGTTGATCTTAGGTTGAGACATATGTCAACAACTCTGGAGTCCATCGATCAAGGAGTTCCTTTTGATGGGAATCCTAGTCCTTTTCCTCCTTTCGGATATATTGGTTCTCCTTATATGGATACATTTTCCCTTCCAAGATTTACTATTGGCTTGATACTATGGTTGTTTTAAACCTTCTTGGTTCAAAATGCCGTGATTTCTCTGCATCGAGTACTCCTCCAACTAGAAAAAATCAACCTCCAGTTGATCTTAAAGTTGATTGTTTGCCTCCTTTATCGGTTGTTTCTTCCTCCCCTTCTTCCTCTTCGCGTGGTGAAAGTATTGACACTAGTAGCCAGGTGGCTAAGAAGAAGAAGAAAGGGAAGAAGAAGATGAAGAAGAAACTTCAGCAGGGGGCAACCAAGCAACCATTGCTTTGAATGCAACTTATGATGAGAAACTATCTGATAAGCCTCACAAAGTTTGATATCCATGCAAAGTTTGTATGGGAGACCATCTTCTCAGAAATTGTCCTGATATTCCTCGGGTCTTAAAATAATAGTCTTCTCATTCACGTTGTCCTATGCCATCAACTTCTAGAGATCATGTTGGTGACACATAATCAACTAGTGGTAGTAAATTTCATGGAAAGAAGTTCAAAGTTAAGTTTCCCTGTAGGTCATGTTAACGGAATCACCCCATTCACCTTTGTCCCTATCTGGATGAAACCAAAAAGTGTCGAATAATCATCGTGCTTCTCTATAGTGACTTCCAGCTGGTTAAAGGAGACTCTCCCTTAATCCTTCACTAGTTGATAAATTTACTGACCCAAATCAACCGTCGGTCAAACCCACTCTCTATGAATGTGAATCCCATGAGTCTATACTTGACCAATCATAGGTCGAGGAAAAAGCTGACGCAATTTCACCTTCATTTAATTGTACCTTTCCCGTTGACAGTGAGTATGATACCACTCAAATTCTTTTTGTTACTTCAAATTCCAATGAGCTTGGGGGAAACCCTCCTCTTCCATCAAGATAGGAGGAAAATCCTCCCATTCTCGTAACTGAAGGGGGTAATTCTCCCATTCTTACAGTACCCCCTCCAAGTAGTCTGGTCACTTCCTTTGATTGGAATCTACTAGCAGGATGTCGTCTTCCATCTTATGTGCCAGTCCAGATCATAGTACATCTTTGTAATATGCTTGTACATGGAATTATTATAGATGAAAGTGTATCACTGAGTATCATATCCTCCTCTACTTGGAAAGAGCTCGGTTCGCCACCACTTGTGCCTGTTACCCTGAATCTGTTGGCTTTTAACAGAGGAATGAGTCAACCACTAGGGATCCTTCCTTAGCTGCCTATTACTTTGTGAGAAAAAATTGTTTGTCTCAATGTGATGGTAGTCCGAGGCCCTTTAGAATACAATTTACTTCTTGGGCATGACTATGTTTATGACATGGGAGCTATTGTTTCAATAATATTTTGAGTGATGTGTTTCCCACATGAAGGCATAATTGCCACCATTGACCAGCTTTCATCTCCTAGTCCGAATATATCTTCCATTCAACCATCTTCCTTAAATGGTCTTTTTGTACCAATGGTATCTTCCCCACCATGGGTCAATTATGTGGTAACTCGTTCCATGCCAACATCAACTGACGATCAATTCCGTGATGTTGTGCATTATGTACTAGGGGCATTGGACCCAGATCTCTCTAATGAATTCCTTACTACATATCCCTTCCAAAGCATTGTTCTCCCATCTCATGATAACCTCTTGGAAGTCATGACCTCTTATGGGTTGTGATCAAGGAACATGAGGATAGTTCCTTGTCTTGTGTCAATCTCGTTTAAAAAATGAAACAAGGAATATGAGCATAGTTCCTGGTCTTGTGTCAATGTCGCTAAAAAATGAAACAAATGGTATGAGCATAGTTCCTTGTATTATGTCAAGCTCGTTAAAAAATGAAACAAGGAATATGAGGATAGTTATGTTATTGTGTCAACCTCATTAAAAAATGAAATAGTTCCGAGAGCATAGTTCCTTGTCGTGTGTCAAGCTCGTTAAAAAATGAAACAAGGAACCATAACATACTTCCTTGTATTGTGTCAAGCTCATTAGAAAATGAGACAAGGTCCCTTGAAGAAAGTTTCAATTCAATTCTTTCATTAGATCTCGTAAAATCCGAGTCATGTCTTTCACTTTATCTCATAAATGAACCTTCATTCCATCCACATGATAACCATGAGTTTTCTATTGGTTTTGGGTCAATGCTGCCAATTCATTCAGTGTCGCCAACATGTTCAAGAGAAGTCACTCAGTGAAACTCATCCTTTGAATACTCATAAACCTTCATTTTCAGGACCATTATTCCTGAACCTTTTGCCGTCAGTCACATTACATCTCAAAAAATCATTACACTCGTTTTGAGTCGTTGATGTGGGATACATCAAGACTCTCCTGTGACGAGTTGCTTCTTGTCGACATCAGCACATTATCCAAGAAGTTGACTTAGAAACACCCTTCCAGTACCTTGAGGCTTGCATATATCAATGGAAAGTTTCTCACTTCCAGTGATAGGTGACATCATAGGCCTTCGACTGAAATACTTTGTATAGTGTTCAACATCAAAAAAATCATTCACACCATGTAGAATGTACTGCAATACCTTGAGGATCATTATCATTATCAGTGACTTCTGTCGCGTTTGTTAACAACTTACATCATTGGTTGGTAATCAGAGAGTGTCTTCCCATGTTGGACTTCAGATCACATACTCAGATTGTTAGACTTGTACTGGAGCCAATGATTGAACACCATAGAAGACCCCAGATCTAGTTTCATCCATCCAAGCTACGATTTCAGGAGAGTATTAATCATCTGTATGATGGCTTTACACAGATGGTCATCCTATCATGGGTTTATATCCTTAGACGACTATCTGATTTATGTACATGTAATGAAAAGTTTATATACTGAGAATGGGTATGCCTTCCATCATCGATTCATGAAAAATCCAAAATATCATGATATTATGTATTGTAAATCACGCAGGTCACCATCTGCATCAGAACCTCCTCATCACATTGTAAAGCATATCACTCGACATTATCATTTTTGACTTCATGCTTTAGGGAGCAACTATTATAGGTCTATTTGGGCACATCACTTCCATCATTTAGATTAGTACTATTAGGGCTCATCAACCCCTAATTCATTTACTACATGCCCTAGAAAAGTCATTGCATTGAATGCCATCTTTTTTGAGAGTTTCCTGGCCTGAAGACATCATGGACTGACTCCTTGAGGGACCATCGCAACCTTTGTCAGGGATAAGTGCTCTGTAGAGAAATTAGGCCCATTGAAGCCTACTCTATAGAGCACCTAGGCCCACGTTGACTGTGTTGGGCACAATTGAGTGAAATCTTCATAGGGTTCTGGAAATATTCCTTCATTCTAGATCATTCTAGAAGATTCCCACTTCTTATCCTCTCCTATGAGCTCAAAATTGGATAGGGAATGAATCAAATGACTCCTATTCTCTCATCCCTTCCTCCATGGAAACTAACTCGTAAATTTGGAAGCCATTCAATGCCCAATTTATGACAAAACAATCTCCATTTCCATATAAATTTAGCAGTCATCATAGTGATTAGGGGCTAGACCTTAAGAATTTGTACGGAGATACTGTTGGTGTGAGGTTTGATATTGTAAGCAAGTATTGTTATGCTGTTGGAGTGTTGTGCTTTTGGTGTGATGAAGGATGGAACTCAAGCTGGATGAATAACATGGGATCATACTTCCTTGCTGTAACTCTTCCTTCTACTTAATAAAGTTGTTTACACCTTTTCCCATATTATTGTCTTTATTTGTGATGATTATATGTGTAAATGCTTTCGATTCCATTTGCTTGTAGTAGATATATCTCTGGCTTTGATTGATTTTTATCCTTTGTTTATAATTGTAGGTACTTATTGAGCAGATTCAGTTCAAGAAGGAGTGACGAGGGCTATTCACAGGACACAAATGGAAGTGAAAGATAACAAGTAGGTCCCTTGCCTTATTTATCTTCTATAGGAAAATGTTAAACTCTTTAAATCTATTGTTCTAGGTATAGCTACCCACCTGATGGAATTGTATTTATCTGTAGATGCAAAATTCCACATAACAAAGAGGTGCATTTGAACTTCATGAAAGATTTTTTGTGTTCTATGTACCTTCCCTCCAAAGGATTGTGGATCAGATGGAGTCTTCATGTAGTCCTAATATTTGATCTTTTATCATACCTCGGGGTTTCTTGGTCTTCTTATATGATGATTATATTTTCACCCTAGATCCTTAAGTGTCATCTAGCTTGTTCTCTTTCTTCATTTCCTTCTTCATCATATTTCCATAGCTTGATAGAATTACTATATCTAAAATCCACTCAAGACAAGACAATATTAGTTTTGAAAAGTGTAACTAGGTTCAGTTTTCATAATCACATGTAATTCTAACTTTTATAAATGATGTAATGAAGAAAAGGAAATTCTTTTTGTAAGCTGTGCTTCATTAGTTTCATGAGAAAGTGGTTATATTTTAGATGGATCCCATTAAGAGCCCTAGGGTTCATCATTAAAATTCAAAGATTTTATTTCATGTATGAAGAACCCTTCTTGGGGATATAACTGCATATTTGCGTTTATAATATGTCTAGAAAACCCTCCAATGATAAGCACTAGTTCTACTCTTGAAGTCAGGCTCAAAACAGAAAATAAACTCATGTTGGCTTAGCTTATATGGAGACGCATCTATTTGTAATGTCATGTCGACTTAATATACGGGAAAATCCACTATAAATAGGAGTGAATGATTTTCACATTAGCACATAGAATAGTTTGACATATCTCTCAATTTTTTGGTACACAAAGATAAAGAGAATTTTAGATGATGACACGATGAAGTTCATATGGGTCATCTATGACTTCGTAAGAACAAAACCTCATATTATATTTAAGATCGGTGTGACTATTTCTATGCCCTAAACACAATCACATTGTTTGAGTGAAGGATACAGTTATGTGAGTATTTAAGAAGTTTTCTTCACCTGTGTAATTCAGATCATAGTGGTAATGACAAGAAAAGGAATAAAAATTCAAACTTCAAAAGTAGAATTTCGGTGCGACAATGGGAGTCAAAAGAATTTTGTGGCATAGGACTTGGTTCACCACGTTAGCCTTGCCACAACTCCAGACCCCAACCCATATTAGCTAAGTTGGGTTGAAAAGGAAGGCTCTCGTGTTATTGTCTCCCAATCTTGTGTCATGACCTTTGCTATTGGTCCTCTTCGAGATAATG
>APFE031409017.1:0-27445 GCA_000404065.3 Pinus taeda
TTTCCGTATCATTTAAGTTTCGGCTTAAATAATATATAGGATGTTCAATTCCATTGTCTTCTTGAACTAAAACCATTGCTATGGTCGTATCTGTTGCAGCGAGATATAGGTTAAATTCTTTTCGATAATCAAGAGCATACATTAATGATGCTTGTACTAGAGATTGCTTTAAAGCATCAAAGGAAGCTTGCACAACCTGATCTTGAACGAAGGGTACTTCTTTTTTCAATAGATGAGTATAACCTTTAGCTAGTTCGGCATAATTTGGAATGAACCTCCTAAGGAAATTTTCTCTCCCTTGGAGTTTCTGAATCTAAAGCAAGTTTGAAGGTGGAGGCAAATCGATGATTTCCTGAACCTTGCAAGGGTTGAGACGAATCCCATCCTTTGAGACTACGAAGCCAGGTAAACGACCAGAACTGATGCAAAACACACATTTGTGTGGATTGAGTTGTATCTTGAAGTGTTGGCAACGTAGAAATATCGCTCTCAAATGGCACAGATGATCAGTCCGCTTTCGCGAATGAGCTGGGAGATCATCAAGATATGGTTGAACAATGTTTTTGATGTCATGGAAAGCATAGTTCATTGCTCTCTCAAAAGTTGCCCCTGCATTCTTCAAACCAAAGGGTAGTTTGTGATATGAGAATGTACCCCACGGACAAATGAATACAGTCTTTGACTGGTCCTGTGGGCAGATATTTATTTGATTATACCTGGAAAATCCATCCATAGATGAAAATATTTCGCATCCGGCGCACTCATCAATTATCTGGTCAATAAAGGGTCTAGGGTAGTTGTCTTTTGGACACGCTTGATTTACATCCCTGTAATCGACGCACACTCTAATCGTTCCTTGTTTTTTCATGATAGGAAAAATATTCGACACCCAATCAGTTAGAGGAACGGCGTAAATGAAACCAGCATGGAGGAGTTTCTCAACTTCCGCCTTGATGGAAACGACTTTCTTGGGGTGCACATGTCGTAGCCGCTGTCGTAACGGTTTTACATCTGGATACATCTTAATTTCGTGTTCAGCTATGCTCGAGTCAATACCTGGCATTTCATCATATGTCCAAGCAAAGAAATCTCTAAACTCGCGAAAGAGAGCACTATATATGTCGAGTTCTGAAGAAGAACAAGATTTTCCAACATGAATATTCTCTACAACATCTGTTTTGGTTGAGATATTTATGGCAGTAGTCTCTTCGATCTTGGATAGGTTTCTCTCTGAATCCACTGTATTTATAGTATTTGCGAGAAAGTGAAATACTGAAGGATGGTGTAGGTTACCGGAATTATCTTCGTTCCAGTTCAGAAGATGGGAATGATGGTGGTAATCTTCCCATGGTGCCCCATCAATCATCATCGATTGAACGATTCCTTCGTCTGTAGAGTGTACTCGCGACCAAGGATCTGAAGGGGTGCCATATTCCTTAAACCTATCTATCCAAACGCTTGATGAGCATTGATGCGGGTTTTCCTCCCATGCTGAAAACATTGATTGCTATAATATTTCCAGTGGGGTTAGAGGCAAAACTTGCAGATGATCCATTTTAACATCGTTTTCTGACATCTTTTTTGAATGGAAGATATCATATTGCAGGTTCCTACATTAGCCACTTCCGCAAAATTTGTAGGAGGCGGTAGGGTAAAAGTTCCCATTAATGTTGGGTCTTTTAGAAGCCTACTCCGATATTGTGAAGCATGTTAGGGATTCCATGGATCATCGGAATGCTTTCCGTAACTCTCGAACTGTTGGGGAGAAAATTTTTTTGGTCGATGATTGTAATTCCTCCTTGGGAAGGAAATGTAATTTTCCTAAAGTAGGTCGACACAACGGCTACCATGGAATATATCCAGGGTCTTCCCAGTAGGATGTTGTAATCGAGGTTTCCATCGATGACTTCAACATCTATTTCTACTATTTTTCCCCCCAGTTCGACTTGCAAATTACTTAATACTCCATACGGGGTGTATGTTCGTCCATCAAATGATTTCAATGTCATCGATGATCGTGACAAGGATGGAGCCCCTAGAGTTTTCCAGCAACTCATCAACATGATACATGTGGATGCCCCCTCATCAATAATTGTTCTATGAAGAGTTTTATTGAGGGCTTTCACTTGAATTAGGAAAGATAGTTGATTTGGCAACTGAGGGTCGTATCCTTTATCATTAAAAGATACAAGATTGGAATCCATTGGGTCAATCCCACCTATTGCTGATAATAAATCCTACTTTTGGGAGGGGAAATTTTGCAGTACCTCAAGAGTTGACATCACGGAGGGCGATTGGGCTAAATCCTCCACTATATTATAGTGTTTTGCTACTCGGGCACGAGGATTAAACATCGATTTGTGTACTACTCCCTTTGGCGGTTTTATTGTTAATTCAGGAATGATGGGTGGCATAACTTCGGTCGAAGTTGTTGTTGAACTACTAAGTTGATCATTATCCTTGTTGTTCAACATCTGTGGATTCCCGTAATCTTTACTCCTTGTTGATATGAGGGCATCATTCAGTTGCTTTGAAACTGACAACATTAGTACTTGGGACGAGGAAGCATTTTCGCTAGCAACTATATTTGTTCCTGGGTTTGGAAATGGATCAGTCAACACAGCTGAGGTTTTTGAACTTTTGAAGGATTTTCTAAGTTCATCTTTATAAGGACATTCTCTAGTCCAATAATCCTCATCATGTATACTACATAGATTTTTTGGTTTCTTATCCACATAAGGGTTTGCAGAAGATTTTCTAGGAGATGATTCCTCCTGGTTTTTCTTCTTCCCTTGTTTTTTCTTCTTGCCTCTTGGTTTCTTGGGTTCTTTGCCTATGTCTGTCGACATGGCATTTACTTCTAAGGCTAGAAGTTCCTCATTTTCATTTTGACTTGAAATCATGCAGGCCTTTCTCAATGTAGCCTTTGCCGTTTTAGTGCTTGTCGTACCTATCACACCATCATTGGCATCAGAGTATTTGTTTGATTTAGGAGGAGGAGGAATGGAAAATTCTGGTCTAGGAGCATCAGAGATTTTATCGTAGAGTGTGCCAGACTGAGTATAGATCAAGTCTAGATATTGAGCATGAGCGATAACTTGCTCTTCAGTGATGACTCCTCCCTTTGCCACATCTTCTGTAATAGCGGGTAATAGTGACTTAATAAACCATTCAACCAATAGTTGGTCAAGAACATACGTTTTTACCATTCTACGACAACGTCACCATTCATGAATATGATCAGATATGTGAGTGGCCGTCATTTGTTTGAAATTGGTAAGTAGCTCAGTTCTTGTTTCGTACCTTATAGGTAACTGAAAATGGATTAAAAAGGTTGTGGCTAGGGTACTAAAGTTATCAAAAGAAGCTCTAGGCAGTTCGATATACCACTTTGCTGCCGGACTAGCTAATGTGCACTGAAACCAGTGAAGCCTAATCGAATCATCATTGAGAGTGTTTGATGAACACCATAGATGAAAGGTCATCACATGATTCGATGGGTCTTCGCTCGGATTTCCATTAAATTTAGGAATATTAGACGGAAGTTTATGCGGAATCGCCGGCCACCAAGGGGCGTAGGCAACTAGATCGTTTGTTAGTCGACTTAGATCCGGTAACTCTAAAGTTGCCAGAAAAGGCAACTGTTGATTCAGGCTTGGTTGAGCATACCCAGGATAAGATGGAATTGTTTGAGCAGTCGATCTTTGCATACCAGCATAATGCATTTGTTGTTGGTAACTTTGGTAAGGTTGATGGGCATAACCATTATGATATGGTTGATACGGTTGCCCATTACATGCAAAGACTTGTTGCTCATATCCTTGGTAAGCCTGTTGTAATTGTGGTTGTTGGTATTTCACCAGCCATGGTTGTGAAATCATGGGTTGTTGTCTAGTACTAACTGTTTGACCAAGATGGGGGTTGTTCCCCATTTGAACCTGTGCCATTCCACTAGTTGGTGATTGTAGTTGTGTCGTAGGTACAAGAGTTTGTTGCATTACAACCTACGAAACTTGAGGTTGGCATACAACTGGTGACGCTTGTACTTGCGATACTGCCACAATAGCCAACGTAGTGGGGATATTTGTCATAGGTAAACTTTGTTGTATTGAGCATACAACTCTTGGATGTTGAGGCAGGATTGGCACCCAACCGCTAGTAGTGATTCTAGCACAACCCAAATATTGTTGTGAACTCCCGCATGGTTGTCCTTCCGAGGAAGGCAATGAAAGGGTATACGACCCTCCATATGACAGTAATCCAGTACTCAAAGGAATGATTTGCCTTTGGGGACCAGTTTGCCCAAATTGACCTTGTGAAGGATCAATTTATTGAGACTCAATGTAAGAGATTCCAGATATAATTCCGGACGAACAAACGGGAACAATCCATACTGTCAAAATAGCCCCTGGATGGACTCCATCCAGCGATTGAAAGCTGGCTGGGATAGACAGCACGCTGGTGAACATTGTCGGAGTAGCAGAAGGAGCTTCTATTGTTGCTGTGTCAGGTAACACAGTCCTTGATGTTAATGGTTGTTCATACATATTAAGCCTATCCAAAATATTCCTCAGTGATTCTTCAGGAACTTCCGATGGCGGGTGAATATCTTCTGATGAAGAAGGATACATGGCGATCCCAGCTCCAAGTTGCGTTGGAGTGCTAGATGGAGGATCTTCCACAATCTCTTCTATGGCAATCAATCCAGGAGGAAGAGGTAGACCATCAGGTCCGTAAAATATTTCTGGTGCCGAAGAATATATAGGTTCTACAACAACAAACGGTTGGGGAGAAACACCTTCCGGATCAGCTATAGATGTAGCCGGTTTAGGAATAGGAGTATTTACCATCACACTAGGATCAGTTTTAATGTCCTTTTGTTGTTGCGGAATTTATTCTGTAGAGGCAGGGATACCAGAAATTTTCGGAGTAACAAAAGTCTCTAAGGATGTTGGAGTGCTTGCTCCAACCAACCTAGGGGACTTTGATTCGGTCAAACGAGTTCGCTTCGTCCAGAATGGTTTCGCTTCCAGAGTCAATGACGGTTGACTCGTAAGTCTCCGTGAACGATGGGGTTTTAATTGACTTTCTTCCATGATTGCGAATTACTTGATCAACTCAAAATAAAAGGGAAAAATGTTTTTCGAATTAAATGAACTTTAGACGCTTTGACAGAACTTGTTTTTTCAATATTAAAGAGTCGAGAAAAAACAAAAGATGACTCTAGTCGCCTTCGATTTTTATTGAGTCTGAAGTGACAAGTGCTCACAGGACCTTTTCCTTTAAGGAGTCTGAAAAGGAGCAAAATGGACTTCTCTAGAGATCTAGGCAGAGGGGATTACCAAACCAATCACAAAACTGCAGAATACTTTTTACGGTACCGCAGTCAGTCTTCCCGAATGCTGTGTTCAGTGCATTGCGATCGATAGGGCAGCAGACATGGCTTCCTAAGGATAAAGGATGTAGCCTATTGTGGTCTCCCAAAATATACTTGACCGTACGTGGGAGCACAAGTCTGTACTGGAACTTGCCGTCTCAGAGTAGAGGAATCACCCAACCAACAATGAAAACAAAAGTTACCAGGTTTTACGACGCCGAAATACGTCTCTAGCCTAGACCTCTAGATGTTGTTCGTTAGGTTCCAAAGCGTTGTTAGATTCATTAAATTTATTTTCAGTTGATCTTGCTTAAAAATTTCCCTTTCAGGTTCACCGCGTGATGTGTATATAATCCCTAAAATGCAGTCTAAGATGATAAGCAAACGTTTAATCTTCTTTTGAAAATGAAAATCCTAGCTGCTAAGGAAAGAAAGTTAAGAATCTTTCTGCAAAGAGCACAGAGCACATGCTAAATGCACTGTCCTAAACCAAAACAAGTAGTTAAAATACAAATGCACATACATGTATTTGTTTTCAGCCTTCTTAATGTATGAATGATGATAAGAAAGCTATGTGCAAATCTGAATTATTTTCAAAGCGACAACACTCAACAAATTTCTTTTCAAAATGAAGTGAAGGTAAGAGAGACACTTTGTGATTTCGAAATGAAAATTTCTTTTCGACGCTTTAAAAACTATTAATTCAAATCATATGCAATAGTAACTGTATAATTGACTATCATAAACAATGGGATTGTCTTCTAAAACTGAAAACGACAGCTACGACACTTTCAGATCCAGAAACGACAGTTTGACTATGCTACTTTTTTCCAAAAGAGAACTGAAAATGGCGCACAATACATAAAAAAACTTACAGTTCTCTACACTATGGAGGTGGAATAATGTAAGAGAAGGGGGTTTTCACAGAGATACACTGACTACAGATAGAAAAACTCCTGAATAGGACTGAAAACAGTGAGAAAAAACCACAGTCTGAAGGTAAAGTTAACCTTCCTTGACCATCACACCTGTCACACTGTGAATTGAGTATGCAGCGCACCTATTGCACTTGGGAAGTGCGATGCATACAGTCTGTCTTGAAGGCAGGGTGCAATGGTACCAGTGCGAGACTTTAAACAAGTTTTTACTCAAAATTTGCAATTCAGTTCAGGGATTTAGGCCGAGTAAGTAATGTTCAGTATATGTAAAACATAGGGGTGATCTAAAGAGGTTACTAGAGCCACCACTTAGGGAAATTAGACTGTTTGCATATCGATTGTTTAATTCATAAACAAAACCCAGAGATAGACTGAAGCATCATTGATCTACTTTGCATTTGTATAACAAATTCATTTCGAAGACTAGCTAGCTTGGTTTCAGGCTCCGTCTGTAAGTTTATAAAAGAAACAAAGATAGATAGGCTAACAAACAATCTAGTCGCTCCCTAGTGGAGTCGCCATTTTGTTATCGGGAATAGTGTCCACTTGGATGCTGCTATTCCCGCTAAGACTGGTAGCTATCTTAGAAACAAACAAGTAAAGTCTACTTTCGTTTTCCTTTATGAAAATAGAGAAGAGGGGAACCAAGGAGACCAACCTTAGTCTTGCGCTTGATTTCTTCTTCTTCCTGATAGAGCTTTGCCGCTTCTTCTTCATCTGCCCAGTTTCAAAGAGCACCTATGGAATCACAACAACATACTACTATTGAAGAAAAAAGATCTATATTCATAAATAACATAGGACCAGATGTGTGTTAACCATACAAATGCATATATAAACAAGTACACAAGAATATGGAGGAAAACTTGAATAGCTTTATTAGATGGAAAAGTAGCAAGAGGATTACACCATATTTCTGACCCCAGCATCATCTCTCCAGCTAGAAATCCCTTCTTCCACCTCAAGTAAAGCTTAGATCACCCAACACTATGAATGTACACCAAAAAACCAACAACACTTCTCTATAAGATACAAAAATCCAGCCTCTAGATCTCTGTGATGAGGGATCCATATATAGATGATTATAGGGAGGTGAGTCATCTTCCAGGGTCTTGATTAGTGTCCTCTCTCTGATATTTCCTACTTCCACTTGGAGAATGATGATCTCTTACTCATCCCCGGTCGAAAACAGAGAGGCAAGTGTCAGAGGGGAAGCTTCTGGAAGATTCCATGATCTTCCACCTCGCATTTTGTCCCTGCCATTTGTCCATTCCCGACCATCGCACCCCACAAAGGAGAAATTCAGTATGCATCGCACCTTGTACATTGGGAAGGTGATATGCATTGCACCCTCTGCACTGGGTTTTCAGTATGGTCCAGTTTTGACCATTTATGAGCAGTGTTTAGTGGAGAACTTCTGGGAGATGATGTAATCAGCTGACCTTGTTCCTTTAGGTAGTGAAGCAACATATTTAGGGACTTAGGAGCCATCAATTTATGGACATTTGTGATTGGGGTTGAAGTGCCCAAAAATGTCTATAACATTCCTTCCTCATCAAGTTCTGGAAATATTGTTTGAAATGGGATCTTCTGCAACTTTTGAATGACTGGCCACACTTCTTCGTCCTTCTTCCATTCATCCATTGCTTTGTTTATCTAATCTGGTTTGATAATAGAAATGGCGCACAAAAATTCTTCCACATCCTCATCCTTTCTTGAGAGTGCATCTGCCACAACATTTTTCTTCCATTTTTTGTAGATGATTTCAAAGTCATAACCCAACATCTTTGTGACTCATTTTTGTTGCTCTTCAAAGGATAATATTTGTTCTAAAAAGTATTTAACACTATCATGATCTATTTTTACCTTGAAGTGTCTTTCCATTAGTTAGGGTCACCTTTCTTAAGTGCATGTAGTATTGTCAACATTTCCTTCTCAAAAATAGTTGTGTAAATACTTTCCTTTGATTTGACGACTTTTGAAAGCAATGGGTCTTTCATCTTGCATTAAAACAACACCAATTCCATGCAATTCATCCAATCATTCATCAATGACAGGAATGGGAAATTTATCTTTAATAGTGAGCTTGTTGAGCTCCCTATAATTTGAACACATGTGCCAGGATCCATCCTTCTTGTGCACCAATATTACTGGAGCAGAGAAAGAACTTTGAGAAGGTTGAATTATACCAACTTTTAGCATTTCTGCAACCATACGTTCAATTTCACTCTTTTGGGCATAGGGATATCTGTATGGCCTTATGTTTGGAGGAACACTTCCTGGAATCAAATGAATAGCAGGATCATGATCACGAATAGGTGGGAGGCCTTTGGGAGTCTCAAATACCTTGCAATGATTGTCCAAGACTTTTTGGAGATCTGAAGAAATAGATGATTTCGATGTAGGAACCTATAGCGAACATAATTGTGCAATTACACCTAGTTGTTCCTTATTTAGAAGTTTTTTCATACCATTTCCCTGCAATTCCCCTTAATTCAACTTCCTTTCCTTCCACAAAAAAATTCTTGAAAAGCTTGAAAATTAAAAGCTATTGTGCTCAATGATTGTAGCCATTGGACTTCTAGTACAACATCAGCACCACCCATTGGAATGGAAAGCATTGGGTTATTCAATACATATTCTCCCATGGATAGCTTGATATTATGGCACTTTCTAGAGCAATTTATGTTTCCTCCACTTGCAACCATCACTTGATACTCTCGTGCTAGATATAGGAAGCAATTCAATTCCTTGGCTATCTTACAATGAATAAAATTATGGGTACTTCCCAGATCAATCAACACTATTACCTTTTTCTTCTTGATATGTCCTTCTATCTTGATAGTTTGAGGAGTGGTAATTACAACCAATGAATTACAAGATATGGTCAGATTCATTTCTTCTTTATCTACGGTTTGTTCCTGGAGTATATCCTCTTCTTTTGATATTTCTTGTTCATTTTATTCCTCCTCTTCACAATCTATGTAGAATAATTTCTTCTCACCACACTTATGACCTTTAGTGTATTTGATATCACAATTGTTCCAATTATTGTGGTGTCAACCTTGTAGGTTGTGGAAGGCTAGGGGCAACAACACTTCCATCTTTATAATTGCGAGTGGTAGGCTTCCTGGTTACCATAATTTTGCTTTCCATTTTTCTTGCTAACCTGAATGCCTTCTCTAATGAATCAGGTTCCCAAAGGCGAACCTCATGTTGGATATTATCCTTAAACTCCCTATGAACACATCAATCCTATGCTCCTTTGGAATATATTTCACCCTTATGTTCAATTTTTAGAAGTCCTCAATGTGCTTAATCATTAAACCCTTTTGTTTGAGATATATCAATTGACTAAAAAAGGTGTTTATTTTTGTATCCCCACAATGTGTTATCATTTATTCCGTAAAAATTGCCCAAGTGACAATTTGTTTACGAGACAAAATCCATCGATACCATACAAACTAATTTGGTTCCAAATATAAAGTTGCAATACATACCTTTTGTGTGTTTCGCACATTATGGAGATCGAAAGATTGCTCCATCTGTAGTATCCATGTTCCGAGATCCTTGTCATCAAACTTCCTCATATCGATTTCTGGAACATGGTGGGCCTTCAATCCAACATTAGAGTCTATGAAATCATGATTAACATTCCTTTTGTTATCATCATGAGTTTCCTTTACTACCCTTTCACCATTAGTAACCATTTCTTGTAGCAACTTATTCAAATTTATCTTCAATTCTTCCATCTTAGCGTCCATGCCATTCATTTTAGCGTCCATGCCATTCATCTTAGCTTCCATCCCATCCATCTTAGCTTCCATGCCATTCATATTAGCTTCCACATTCATCTTGGCTTGAGTTACCTTTTGTGAGAGTGAAATTTTCTTGTACTTGGTCTTGTAATTTTGATATATCATGTTGCATTTCTTCTTCTCCTTCATGAGTCATGCTAGAGCTTTCAGGTGGCTTACTAGTTGTTTCCATTTTCTTTCTTTGGGGCATCAATTAAATGTAATAATTCTTCACTATTCCCTTTGAATTCTTTCAAACTATTTTTTCAAACCAATCTTATGCAAAATTAAGAAAAAACTACACCTTTTTTTCACTTTGTAAGAGCTCGATATTGAATCTGTTGTATCTCTATAACTGTGGATCTCGAATATTAGAAATCACCTCCTACAATATCCCTTTGAATCCTCTTTCTAACCCCACGAGTCTGATCAATATTGGATTCTCCAAGGAAGTGTTATGTGCAATCTCCCACAGTGACCTAATTATAAACTAGTTCAGTAGAACGAATTTGTACGAATTTCCACGTGTCATTTTTTCGACCTTAGTACCTGAAACTGATATAAAGAAAACCATAGGTTGTCCTATTTCTGAAACTTCTTATGAACTTCCAATCTGATGCTCAGAAAAAAAAGCTATGATGATTTTCCCTAGGTCACCTGTTTGGAATGTAATTCGAGAGTTTACAAAAACCCTAACTTCCTCAGATCATAACTCCAAAAATATAGCGAGACAAGCTCTGAAATTCGGACCCGAAGTTAAGAAATTTTTTAGCTCAAATTGGTTTTGTTTTTAGCTTCTAAAATGTCGCAGAAAAAACGTTATAGCGAAAATTCCACGATAACCGATTTGGAGTAGTGAAACCCTAGAATCCAAAGCTCTGATACCAAATGTTATGAAACTAGCTCACAAAAAGATAGAAAAGATAGATAAATGCCTCAAAAATAAGCCTATTCGAGGGGGAAACCTTCTTTACATTACACAAATGAACAATTCTTGGATGATACAAATGACAAAACCTCTTTTCTATATATAGGAGTCTAAGGGGTCATAATATAATCAGAGCCGACATAACAATAATAATATAAGGGCACAATAATAAAAATAGTGGGCTTCTATTCGGCACAATAATAACAATATGGTGACTACATGGGCACAAAAATATAATAAGGGGGTTGTACTAATAACAATAAGGGGTTACACTAGTAGTATAGGGACCTAACAACAATCTTAAATATGGTACGTTCCATGATGTTTTTCAAGAAATAATTTTTTGGGTTGATGCAGTTCTATGTGTTGTGTATATAAAGAATAAGTGTCCATCTAATGCTATAAAAAACAAGACTCCCTATGAAATGTGGTGTGGCCACATTCCTTCAGTGAGGCATCTCATGGGTTTTGGTTCCACCTGCTATGTATGCCTTGATACCTAAGGACCAAAGAAACAAAATTGGTGCAAGGAGTCACAAATGTATCTTCTTGGGGTACTCAAATACTTCCAAAGCATACCGTCTCTATGATGAAGTGAATAAAAAGTTTATAATATCTATAGATGTGATATTTATTGAATCTTCTAAGGCTGACAATGTTGTTAAGTGGCAACTTAATCACTTGGAAAGATTCAGACATGCAAAGTATTTTCAAAAGTTTAACAATTAAATTCCACATCTTGAAGGGGGGTACCTATACTAGATCAATCTATGGAATCTTCTTCTAAAGCATTCTCTCCCCCGCATGAAGCTCCAACCACTGATGACACTTTGAGTGATGTGATTGGTAGAATTGGGAGACTAAAATTTGATTCAACCCCATCCTAGTCAACTGAGCAGCTTGGGCCATCTCATAAATGTCCTCGAAAATGTCTAGCAAAGACACTTGAAAGTTTTCGTCCCAATGAGGTCGGAAAGTCATGAACAATAAGCTCAACTAGATAGAATGGAGGTGATGTAGACAATCCTGATTCACCTGTTGATATGGATGTTTCTTATGAGTGTGAATTGAATTTGTCTACAAATTTCCAACCAGATTCCTTCAAAGTAGTTGCCTCTCATGATGAATGAAAAGAAGTGATGCAGAAAGAATATGATGTTTTGATAAAGAATGGCACCTCAAAGCTGGTTGATCCTCCATTGGTAACCATACCAATTGGTTGCAAGTGGGTCATCAAGAAAAAGTGTAAAGCAAATGGCTCACTTGACAAGAATAAATCTAGGCTTGTGGAAAAAGGTTTTGCACAGAAGGAAGGGGTTGACTATGAGGAGACTATTGCCCCCACAACAAAATGGGCTACCATCCAGACACTGTTTACCTTGACAGCTCAAAATAGTTGGAAAGTCCATGAAATGGATGTAAAAGCCGCTTTCTTGAATGTAGATCTAAAAGAGAATGTTTTTATGTCCCAATCAGAAGGATTTGTTGTGAAGGGTTAGGAAAACAAAGTATGGAAGCTTGTAAAATCCTTGTATCGCCTCAAGAAAGCACCATAATCCTGGTATGAGAAGTTAACTAAGCATCTTTTGAAACTCAATTTCAAACATTATGATCTTGATGATGAAACTTTGTTTGGCAAGAAAGTTGGCAAAACAATTGTATATATTGTGGTGCATTTAGATGATCCTCTGATGACACGAAACAATGAGATCTACATTGCACCCATAAAGAAAGAACTAAGGAAAGGTTTTTAAATGACAGATTTGGGCTACGTTCACTACTATCTTGGTATTTAATTAACTCAACATTCGAAGTTTTTATTCATCTCTCGGAAGAAGTACATTGGAGATTTATTGAACAGGTTTGGCATGGCTAAGTGAAATCCTTTGACTACTCCAATGGAATAGAACTTAAAGCTTGCATCCACTGAAGTAAAAAAAATTGAGGATACAAAAAATTACAAACAAATCCTAGGAAGTCTCAACTACCTGACTACTACCATGCCAGATATTTCATTTGTTGTTGGAATCCTCTCCAAGTTTATGAAAAATCCTTGTGAGGGTCATTGATCTATTGCAAAAAGAGTTCTAATGTACATGAAGGGAACTCAAGGCTTTGGACTCAAGTATACATAGGTGGATGACTTAAGCTTGATTGGATACTCTAATTTAGATTTCGATGGAGATAAAGAAACTGGCGTATATACTTCACGATATGTTATCAATCTTGGATCGAGAGATATCTCCTAGAGGTCACACAAACAATAAGTTCCAACAGATTCCAAAACTGAAGTAGAATATGTGGTAGCGACTGAAGCAATGAAGGAAATTGTGTGGCTCAGAAAAATTCTGGAATATTTGCAGGAGAAACAAGTGCACTCAACTCCTTTTTTTATTGATAACATTTTTTTAATCATTTGGCCAAGAACCCAAAGTTCCATGATCAGCTGAAGCACATCAATACAAAGTACCATATGATTCGACATCATGTTGAGGCCAAAACAATCCACCTACTACATTGTTCCACAAATTAGCAGATTGCAGACATCTTCATCAAAGCGCTTGGAAGGTAAAAGTTTGAAAGATTCAGAATGATGCTTAGACTCACCAACATCCCTTCAGATTAAGGGGGGCAAGGGGGGAGGGGGGAGGTGGTGGGTTGGGGAGTTTGACACCTAATATTTGGGATTAGGTAAACTAATGTAAATATTGTAAATAGTAAAAGTAAAAGGAAGTTTGAAGACGAAGAGACATTGGGAGATGAAACCCAATAGTCTCCCTCCCCTTGTATATATTCATATTCTCCCTTAATGCAAAACAATTTATTCGTGGAGTTACTCCTGGTATGGTAGAAGTAATTACCAAAAAATTCAAGGAACACAATCAATGAGTCAAGAACAAAAATTAAATCATAAAATTAATAAAATGAATTAATAATCATTTTTCAATTGTTTATTACAACTTTTTTTTAATATAACGACTAGGGACCTATTAATTATTAAATCATTTTGGAGAAATTAAAAAGTTTTAATTAAGAAATAATAATGAGATTATCATATATGAAAATGAAAATAAAAAATAATAAAGGGTAATGTAAGGCCCAAAAATAAATTAAATATTAGAAAGGATAAAATAAAGAATAATAACAATAAAATAGGGTAAAAGAAATTGCAAAAAATAGAGGAGCACAATTAATGAAATATGAGTTAAGAACAATATGTATTATAATACTAAGTACTCAACATTAAATAAATGAATTAATATATGTATATTAATATATCAACATATATACATATATGAATGTAAATCTATATATAAAGAAAAATAATACTACTAACAAGAACATAAAAATGGAAAAGTACTATTATTAATTAGTATTGTTTTTATCATATTATATATATATATATATATATATATATATATATTATATATATATAAGCCATTTAATAAGGAATTTATATGAAATTTGAAAAATGTGTAAATAACAGGTAGATGAATCTAATTGAAAATAAACAAAAAAGGAGCAAACAAAAGAAAAGAAAGGAGAGGGAAGAAATGAAGACCCTAAAGGGTAGGGATCTAACAACTGCTAATTTTTCATTGATTGTTTCTATTCAGTTTACTTGACCTTCTCTCAATTTCAATGGCCTCTCTAAACTTCCAGTGATGGAAATGATCAATCTTGTCAATGACCTGGGACTCTTTTATACAAAGGTAGTGTTTTGTCTTCTCAGTATGTTCTAACAAAGCTGAGGAGCAAGTCTTACAATGCTTGATGTCAATTGCATGCTCCTGAATCCTCTTTTTTATGGAGTGGAAAATTTATCCAATGTAGGTGGTCCCATAGGAACATGAGATTATGTAAAAAAAAATCAAAAAACAAGAATAACAAAAAAAAATTAGGGTCAATATCTTAGTATGTTCCGACAAAGCTGAGGAGCGAGTCTTACAATGCTTGATGTCAGTTGCATGCTCCTGAATCCTCTTTTTATGGAGTGGACAATTTATCCGATGTAGGTGGTCCCATAGGAACATGAGATTACATCGAAAAAAAAAAAAAAAAAAAAAAAAAAAAAAAAAAAAAAAAAAAAAAAAAAAAAAAAAAAAAAAAAAAAAAAAAAAATAAAAATAAAAAAATTAGGGTCAATATCTCAGTATGTTCTGACAAAGCTGAGGAGTGAGTCTTACAATGCTTGATGTCAGTTGCATGCTCCTAAATCCTCTTTTTTATGGAGTGGACAATTTATCCAATGTAGGTGGTCCCATAGGAACATGAGATTACATTTAAAAAAAAAACAAACAAACAAACAAACAAACAAAACAAAACAAAAACAAAAACAAAAAAACAAAACAAAACAAAACAAAAAAAACAAAACCAAAACAAAACAAAAACAAAAAAAGGGTCCATTGACTCTTTGATAGATTTTAGGGAGCATTGAATGGTGTTTAGGGGCCTAAAGGTGGAAGGGACTTTGTGCTTCTCAAGGATCCGAGCAATCTTGTTAGTGGTCCCCTAGATAAAGGGAAGTTGAACATAGGTGACTGGGTCTGTGGGTTATTTCTTTATCCTTGGACCTCTGCTCGCCTTTAAGAAAGCCTTGAGACCTTGGTGCTTATTATATCCATTATTTTCAAACACTTTAAGGAGATGGGTTTTCTCATTATCCATGTGAATTTCATCAGAAACCCTTAAAGCACGAGTAGCCAAAGTGTTGAGAACTCCCAGCGTTTAAGCAGGATAATGACGGGAATTGGAATGAAGATATTGCTGTGTGTGAATCTTCTTAAGAAAGATCAGGTGAGAGAAAGAACCATCATCTTTCTTTGAGATAAGAACATCAAGGAAAGGAAGGATACCATTGAATTCTTGCTCCATTATAAACTTGATGTGGTTAGTTTGGTAGTTAAGATGTTAAGAATATAGATCTAACTTTTCATGCCCATGAGGCCAAATGATAAGGTATTATCTATGAACCTTTTCCAAAGTTTAGTTCGGAACTGAGCTAAAGCCATTCCTTATATTCAAAGTATTCCATGAACATGTTAGCCACGACCAAGGACAGTGGAGAACCCATGGAAAATCCACATGTTTTTTCATACAAATCACCTTCGAAGATGAAAAAGGTTGAGGTCAGGCAGATCTTAACCAACTTGGTTGTATTCGGATCAATAATGTGATTTTTCACCTCTATAGACTCATTGATATGGATATTGGTGTAAAGGGAGATTGGGATCAGGCCTAATACTATTTAACTCATTGACAAAAAAATAAGAGTCCTTAAGAAATGATTCTATAAGGCCAACAAGGGGTTTGAGAGTTTGAGCTAAATACTTTTCTAGAAGATAAGTTGGCCTACCTATTGTATTAACAATGGGTCTAAGGGGGGCCTGTCCTTATGGATCTAGGGAAGCCCATAGATCCTTAGAGTAAGAGGGTCGCTCTCAATAATCTTATGGATTATGGAGTTCACCGTGCTACATAATTTTATAGCTAAATCCACCACTTTCAAGACTTTTTTAAGGGGTTATTACTAAGCTTTTTGTAGCTACCGCTATTGCATAGGTGATCCAACTTTTTTCTACAATATTCCTCCCTATCTAAGATAATGAAAACCCCACCCTTATCACCTTTGAGAATAAAAATGTCAAGGATATTGTTCAGAGTCTTGACAACTTTGAAATCAGACTTGCTAATGTTGCTCTTAGGAGGTTTATCTTTTCCAAGAACAATCGTATAATCCTTCCTAATGATATATTTTATGCTATTCAGTAAGCCCCTAATTCCATATTCAACGCCACAAATAATATCCTCCAATAAGATTTTTCTTAGAGTACTTAGTATTATAATACATATTGTTCTTAACTCATTGATTATGTTCCTTGACTTTTTTGGCAATAACTTCTATCTCATTCTATTTTTATTAATGTTTATTTTTTTTTGTAATATTTTTTTTTTGTCCTTTCCTTATCTCTTATTAACTTTGTTTTCATTTTTATATATAATCATTTCATTTTTATTTCTTAATTAAAAATATTTAATTTATATAAATATTTTAATAATTGGTAGGTTCCTAGACATTAGATTTAAAAAAATTGTAATAATATTAACGCATTTTATTAAAGTTGTGATTTAACTATTGCCCTAGACTCATTGATGGTGTTCCTCTTAACTTCTTGTAATTTCTTCTATCTTGTTTTTTTGTTATTAATTCTCATTTTATTTTTTGTCCTTATTCTTTATTTAATTTATTTTCATTTTTTATTATATATAGTCCTTTTAGTATTTTTTTAATTGAAGCTCTTTAATTTCTATAAAATAATTTAATAATTAATTGGTTCATAGGCATTACATTAAGAAACTTTTAATATAAATTGAAATATTGTTAATATATTTTATCACCGTTATGATTTAACCTTTAGAATTATTTTATCTTTACATCTCTACACTATTTAATTGCAAGTTTGGATCAAACTCTCCATCTTAGTCCTGATGATGAACCACATTGGGTGGTTTGAAACAAGTCAACCAAATAATTGCGAATGTGATTTTACCAGGAAAATTTCTTGTAAACATGGGAAGTCACTTAGACTCTCGCCATGTGGCATGGTAGGTGTTCATTGTTGTTGCTTGGGATCGAGGTAAGCCATGGAGTGGCAAGCTCAACGTTGTTGACTTGTCCTCACATGTTGGGCATAACTTCGGTCATTACTTATATTATGGTCAAGAGTTACAAAAGAGGAGGGGCTCGTATGAGTATGATGGGTAGACAATTATGACTGCAGAGTCACAACATCAACATCAAAAATTCATTTTGTGATTGGCTTAGGTTCTATGCATCTTAGGACTTGGTAGTTTATCCACCCCTAGGGATGATCCAATTTCTATAGGGGAAGATCGTGCAAGTCTTCCACAGGGATTCAATTTTACGGAGAGAGGCTCACCCACTAGTGATTCGCTGATGACTTAGGGCACTTGTCTAGTATGGCAGGATGATCGATGAATGGGGTTTCCACTGGCCATCACACTATATAGTGGCAAGCAGTAGGAATTGGAAGTGATGGACTTAAAATTTGGATGTGGGATCCAGGGATCCATTGGGTTAGTGGACTACCTTATTCTAGGAGGATCATGGGAATGATAAACACAAGACTGCATCTTCCTTGGGATGAATGGTCGAGGATTGTTATGATGATCACTATGGATCAAGAAAGGCCTTCCCTACTATTTTTTCGGCTAGAGACTAGACATGGATTGGTAGATTATGGTCTTAATGGGATGCCTTGGTAGGGTAGACTTCCATGCATAGACTTACCCCTTATTGATGTTGTGAATAAGGATTACCGTAATGGATGACATTGCATGAGCCTGTGAGGGTTTCATTTATAACCAGACGGACAAAACATTTGCATGGTGGTCTCACTTCAAGATGAGTAGGGACCTTGGAGCTATAGGGAATAGAAGTTGGGTCACATATTGGGGAGAGTGGGTTCCCACTTGGAAAGGACATCCAATTCTCCCAATGGGCCTTCGTTTGGTAATAGGCATTACACGTCCCAAGGGCATGTTGGGATGGCATAACACTTCACATGGGTGGTCTTATGACCAACAAGATATGGGTGTGATTGGCTCAGAGGGACAAGGGACCTATTCTATAAGACTTGAGTTGTACCTTCAGTAGTTCACTTTTGAGGAGCCGAGGATTGATTTCTCAGCAGGACAATTTCCCAAGGGGTTGATAGCAGTTTGGCAGTATTGAGGTACTCTTCATGTCGATAATATGTGGGAGGTCTCTTGCACCCATACATTCTTGTATTATTCGCGGATAAGGGGTTGCTTAACGTTGAGTAGGATGAGTTGGAATCCTAGTATCGAGGGATTCCTTTTTGAAAGGCTAGCACATGGATCTGGGGTGACTCAGTGGCACATTTGGGACCCCAGTATTGCTTGAAGTGGTAGTTTGGGTAAGAAAATAGAGAGAGAAGTTGTTCAAACATTGCTTGAGGGCAAGTAATTTTCAGGAGGGAGGACTGTAATGTCCCCATTTTTTTTTATTTATGATATGAGGAGGTTAGCAGGGGCCACAAGGAAGCCATGTGCACCAATAGATAGGGGAGTGCGATTTTGGGAAGAAAAATGGGGGCCTCCAAGGAGGCAATGCACCTTATTAGAGAGGGAGTGTGATTTGGAGGTATAGTGGGGGCCACCAAGGAGGTAATGCACACCATTAGAAAGGGAGTGCGAGTTGGAGGAAAAGTGGGGGCCACCAAGGAGAGGGTATGAGGCCAAGCTTATTTAAAGGCAAGGGGGTAGCACTTTATATTATCTTTTGGTCATCACATCTTATAAATTAACCTATCTTGGATTTGTTTAGCACAATGAGTCTTAATCGAGATTCAAAGCTAGTTTCAAAGAAATTCAAGTGTCTTCCTAACTGGAAATTTGGGGATTCTATTTCAAGACTTCCACAAAGTTCATATGTTATGTTACAAGTCAGTAGTGTGCATTACCTAAGGGCAGGGGTAGTGCAAATTGGATTGTCAGTTGGGTTGCTTCAGTAATTTTGGGAGCGAGAGTCGAGGGACTTATTCCTATGCTTTGGAGCTATAGTTTTGGAGGATATCGCAGGTGAAAAACAAGGGAGTTTGTGGGGGACGAGTTCTACATATTTGCAATGTGTGTTCTCTTGGGGAGGGCTTTTGTAACCCTTTGATGAGTTGTATTGGATTCCATCTTTGGAGCAAGAGTTTGGGGTTTGCCACAAAGTATTTTTGGTAGGATCTTTGGGGGCATTTCCAGTAGTGGGCTTTGAAGACATTGTCAAAGCAACAATTCTTGCAGAGGGTTACATAAACTACTCATTTGGGCCATTCATACCATTTGGTAGGTTCTCCCAATATTGGGCCACCCAAATACCATATTTTTACCAACCTTTCACTTCATTTCACTTCACTTTTAAACCATATTTCTCTTTTCCATACCCTTACATTAAACTATTTTCATTATTACATTGGGTTTAGACTTATTATTTTCCAATGCATTTATTTTAGTGTTTTTGAGTGAATTTATGATTAAATATTGGAAAAATAACATACGTTCACTTATATATGAAAGTGGAATGAGTTTCATGATGTTTGTAGGTGTATTTGAAGACTTCAACAAAGTCATATTTGACCATCAAGCCTAAAATTAGAATTTATTCTTCAACCCCTTGAAGATTTGATGAAAATTTGGGAGATTCCTTCAAGCGTACTTCATGGAGAAGAATCATGGAAGTTTTGATAAGATTTATTATCAAAGATATTAAATATCTCTGAGAGGATTTGTAGAGATGTTACTTGCTAAGTGTTCGCACATGGTTGTAACCACATGAGACATTTGTGGATTTAGGAGAGATTTGTGGACCTCAAATATTTGTTAGTTATCTCAAGTTTATGCATAAATAAGAGTGTCTTCACCATTCGAAAGGGGGGACTCTTGGAGCATGTATCCAACTTATGATGGAATATAATAAAGCTTCCTTTTACATAAATTTCCATTCTATAGTTTTAGATGTAAATTGATTTAATGTAGTGTATGAATTTATGGAATAGTTTGTCACTTTGCTCTTAGGAGAATTGATCTCAATCCAAATGGATCAAGGAACCATTTTATTTCATTATAAATAGTTGTGAATATTGGTTAGATTTATATGTTGAGTTATAATCTTGATTGTTGCTAGGTCCTGTGAAACATTACGAAGAGACCTTCTGTAAGGGAGCTTATTGTTTTCTTGCTTACAATAACTAAGTCATGTAGCTATTCTTAATGCTTTCTATAGGTTTATATGCTTTATTGTTTTCATTAGGAATACTTGATAGTTTTGATTGTTGATAGGTATTGTGAAATATTATGGAAGGACCTCCTATAAGGGAGATTAGTGTTTTCTTGCTTACAACAACCAAGTTTTCTTAGCTTAATGCCAGTTACCTACTCTGACATATATTTTGCTAGTATCATCACAAGATTACAAGTATCCCATGTTGATAATTTAATGAAAGCAATTCAAGCAATTGAATTGCACGAAATTGTTGGCATTGTTACTCGGTATGGTGCTAAGGGATTAGGCATTAGGAATTTAATTTAGTACCATCATTTTTCTTTGGTTTGGTTCATGGAAAATTTAACTCATGTTGAAAGGATGACTTGGTGAGAAAAAGATCTTAGTAACATGGGGAAGTATACATAGGGGTTAGATTTGAATCCCATTTTTAGCTATATATATAGAGCATGATAAATAGGATGCATAAATTTCAATCAAACTTTGCACTATAAGAGTTTTGAACTAATCCATTTATGGACAGGAAATATAGAATGATGTTCAAGCATTTGGAGGAGAGCCAAGAGAATTAGGACTACATTGAAGATTGGTTTCAAAAGGTGACTAGGCCACAACATTCTTCCATTCTTCCACAAATCCTAGCATTTAATCCAAATGTGCAATTGATCTCTCATATCCTTGAAAACATTGAGGTATATTTTTAAAATTTGAATGTGAGCCTACTAAAGGTTTTGATCCATAAATGGGTTCATTGGAAATACTCCTACACTTAAAAAAAAAAAACTTATTTTCTTTCTCAAAATAGAGTAGGATAGAATAGGAAAATAAAACCAAGCTTGGAGAGTTTTTTTGTTAAGTTTTTGATTTTCAAATTTTATTTCATTTATTTTCTTGAAAATTTTCATTATGGTGCAATAAGAGCCACTTGATTCTCTAACCATTGGCAGGAAGATTTATGAGGAAAATGAACATTCATAAAATAGGAAGAGCTAAAACATTGAGATCTGATCTTTTTCCCTATGCTTTCTAAGTTTTAGATTTCAAAATGCAAAAAAATAATTGTTAAATTTCAAAGTCTGCGCTCTTCTTGTGCCTTTTTGTGACCTAGAATATCAAAAAGTAGGAATCGAATAAATGAATTTGAAAATTTTTCAGGAATGGTTTAAGTTGTTGACCATGTAAAAAATGCCTAAATTAATTTTCGTCTTCAATCTTCAATTTGATTTGTCTATATTTGCTAACGAAAATTTCAATCAATTTGATTTGTATCACTTAAATAAAAAACTGTAATATATATTTATATACATATTATATATATTTATATATATATGTATATATATATTATATTATTATTATATATATTTATATATTATATTATATTTAACCAAAAACAAAAAACAAAATCCAATAAATTCAAAAATTAACTGAAGATATCTCACAAAATAGGAACTGCTTTCTCGTCATTTTTGGACATGAAGTGCATAATATTTTGATGAACAATCCTTGTAAATTTCAGTCCAATCTGCTTCACAGGTTTCGAGAAAATGAGGATCATCATTTTCATTTCACGTGTATCTCGAGATCCATGCATTGGATCAATCTGAATTTTGGTATGCAGAAACATTAGGACCATGGGAACCTTCCTACAAAATTTCAGCCAAATATGATTTATAGTTTGTGAGAAAGTCATTTCTAAAGTTTACAAAAAATTGTTGAAACACATCATCACCTACAACCATTTTGGTTATATCTCGAAATTTGTGCATTGGATGGTGTTGTTTTTTGGTGTACATAAACATTAGAACAGTAGGCACATGTATAAAAAATTTGAGCAAAATCCAACAAACAGTTTGTGAGAAAATGACCCACGATATTTGTTGTAACACACCTTGTAGCAACTTGCAACAACAATTTTTTTTTGAGTTTTAACTTCAATGTTTTCCCAATTTTTATAGAATAAATTGGTTGTGAGATCCATTCTTTTTTGGAAAAAGGACGAGTTCAATTAAAAATCAAACATTTTAGTGGCATTAAATTGATTGACAAGTTCCTTGGAGTAGTTAGACACTTGATTTTCTCCTAAAAATATTGAATTTTATTTCGCTGAGCATTTGTCAAATTGTTGCCTCGTTAGTCAAATATGTCAAATGGTTAATATTTTCAACTTTAAATAATGTTTTTATGGCTTTCAATTCACAAATTTGAATTGTGGTTTAGTGGTAATTTTTTTACTTTGTAAAAGAGAGGTCATGAGTTCAAATCCACTAGAGGCCACAATTTGTTAACTATTCTACAACTTTGACAACCCTTAACTAGGAAACAATTTTGCTGCCACATGGCAACACTTGAAATGTCCATGTGGCAGCATACTATTCGTAAACATTACACTATCATCACCTAGCAGTCTGCGATGTCAGCTCGTCTAGTCAACAATCCACTTCACTCTGCCAACTCAACATGCTACATCAATAGTTCACCAGTTAATGTCATGTCATCGCCATGTCAGTAGTCCACATCACTACCACATCATCATCTACTAGGTCAACATGCCACATCATCAATCCATGTCAACATCATACTACCATGTGGCATCCTTTGGAGCTACCACGTGGCACTCCCTAGTGCTGCCACATGGCACTCCCTGGTATTGCCACATGGCACCCATGCCTACAATTTCAATGTTTTGCTGAAACTTCAAAAATACATAACTTTCTCATACGACATCTATTTGATATGATTCAAGTGTCATTGGAAATATCTCAGTGAGATCTACGTGATGAGATAGGTTTAAGTGGCATTTGAGACACAAAAAGGGTCATTTTTTTACGGATTTTATAGCAATTGGACTTGGAAAAAACTTTAAATCATTAAAAACATGTTTCTTATATGAATTTGCTTTAACCTGGTTTTTGAATCACTCAAATTCAATATCAAACGAAGAAAATATCAATGAAACACTGACCGGTAGTCCAAGGTGCACCACTTCCTAGCAGGTAAAAAGTGCATTTCATTTTTATTTATCTTTCTTGAATTTGTTTTATTAGCACTATTTATCAATTTTTTGCATATATATCGTATGAAGAGAGACTGATCACCTCTCTCCTTCAAGAATCTTATGTATTATTGCAAATTAGTGCTAAGTTTTTGTAGGTTCCAAGATGATAAAAGAAGATCAATTTATGCACAAGTGGTTTTCAAAAACCAATTTATTTTTCAAAAATAACGCAAAGAAATCAAGTCCATTTCAAATCACATCCATAATACCATTGCTACTCATTCATTTGCCTCTTTCTAAGATTACAATCCATCCATCAATTTCCATCTTCTTAGAGCATAATTTCAAACCATTTTTCCTTTGCAAGTTTTACACTTTCCTACCTCACTTACATTTCATGCCTAACGCATGAATAAAGTCATTCATCTCACTTACAATTCTAAGATACCTCATTGTCATTTTCATTTTGAAAAATAAAACCTGCTTCATAGATGCAAATATTTCATCTATAGTCCTCTGAATCATTATGTTATGCTCTTGTTAGATGAATGGGAATTCATTAAGGCCCTCCTTCTAGCAAATCTTGACCCATCAACTACAACACATTATCTGGGTTTAAGACTAGAGTTCGTTTTAGTACCTTGAGGCTTGTATGTCTTAATGGCATATTCTCTCACCAATGAACAGTGGGAATACACTAATGTCCACTGTTTGTCGGATCTTCTACGTGACTCAACTTCAACTCATTTATTTGTACCCAATTAGATGTACTTGGGCATATTGACTCTCATTTAAATTAATGGTGAGTAGTATCATGTTGGTTAATTACATTCATTAATGGTCAGTAATCCAACAATTTCTTTCTATGTTCAACATCAACAAAATTTATTCACATAGAAAAGAATTATGTGATGATGTAGATATGAATGAAGACTATAAGGTTCCATAACACTTACATCAGCTTGTAGCAGTGTTCCAATAAATCAAAATTTAGTTCTAGAGTTTAGAACCAACAACTTAGTTCCAACAATAAGACAGTACAAATGCATCAATTTTAGATCTCATTCTATGTTCATGCAACCAAGCAGATCAGATTGTTTCACTTGAAAATCGATGATCCAATAGTAGCAACCAAAAAGGTTCCAATCATACAAAGATCTCTCATATGCATAGCTCGGGACCTCCTTAGGTAGGTGAAGGTATGTTGTTTTCCACTCTTTAATCAATAATTCCTTGTGCTAAAATACATGTATTTGGAAAAATTCCCTATTTTTCCTTTTGTGTACTTCTCTATTTCATGTCATTCTTGTTGGAATTATTTTCATTGATGGCAAAGGAGTAGCACAAGACCAGCGAGGCAAGACATAGGAGTAGAATAAGACCAACAAGGCAAGGAGCAACAACAAAATATGAAGAAGCATGGCAAAGGAGCAACACAAGGAACAAAAATCAAAGGAGCAACAAGGTATGTAGTAGCAAGAGATAAAGGAGAAGCAGATACATTGATGGGGCAAGGAGCAACAATAAGGTATGCATAAGCATGGACAAGGAGCAGCACAAGGAACAACAAGAAAAGGAGTAGCAAGGTATACAAGAGCAAGGGGCAAAGGAGCAACAAATACATTGATGGGGCAAGTAACAACAACAAGGTATGCAGAAGCATGACCAAAGAGAAACACAAGGAACAACAAGCAAAGGAGAAACAAGGTATGCAGGAGAAAGGGACAAAGGAGCAGCAGATACAATGATGGTTTGGTATAACATTAATGTTGGCATGTTGATGGCTTGATTCTTGGATAATTTTGCAGAGATTTTTTAATGAATAATTTGTGGTGACACTAATTTGTTGGTAAGCTGAATTGTTGTGATGCAAAGGCAAGACTCCGTGATATAAAAGGAAAGACTCCATGATAGGAAAGGCAAGACTCCATGACAGCAAAAGGCAAGACTCCATGACAATAAAACAAGATAATACTCAAGGAGGTTGGGGCAATGGCATGAAGAAAAGATGGATTTGAACATATAGATGGTTGTGGAGAGTGAATATTGCATACATATGCTTGCATTTTTTCATATGTTGTGTGCATATTGTTTACATTAGAGAATGCTTGCATGTGTTGTGGTGGTATAATGTTGTTTTTGGCACTATGTTGATATTGAGGCACCTAATCATTATATATGGTTGGAATAATATGTGTTGGAGCAATTATTTATTTTATAATATTCAAAATATGAAGAATTTGGAAATGAATGAGTGGAAGGCAAAGAGTCAAGACTATTCACTTCATATTCCTATGTGGAATACAAACAACCATCAAATTATCTTTATGAAAGATATGATTTTGGAGGGAAAAAAGAGGTTAAAGAGTGGGATAATGAGTGGGAGTTGATTGGCGTATTATGCAATAGTTACCTAGCACAAATGAAGCTAATTTGAAGTAGATTTGAAGGGACTAAGAGGCTTAAATGAAGATGGAGATATGCATAATTTATGACCAGGTAAACCAACACATTTTCATTCCTTGTTACACGAGTGGATTATGGTATCCTTTCAAGTAGTGGCTTGATAAACATCATGTTGGAGCCTGTTGAAGTAGGAGCCTCCAGTGGGTTGTAGCCTACATAAAACATATGGGAGTTGGAGCTTCCTTGCATGTTGCAACTTGTATAAAATTGAGTTAGCATCCTCCTGTAGGCTGGAGCTTACAGAAAATAAGATTTAACAAGTATGAGCTTTCCTTTGCATCGGAATAATAATAAAATCATGGTTTTCTCCCTTTATGGGTTTCCACATATATCTAGTGTCAATATGTGTTGTTATTATGTGTTCATGTGATGTTTTGGTTTTCTTATTACTTGTTGTTCACATATTCAATTTGTTGTTCATTATTTGTTATGTTGATCATGTAATGTTTCAGTTAATGAGTTTAAAGAAAATAATTCTAATGCCCATGAATATGCTAAAATGGTTCACCCCCCCCCCTCGCTTTCTCAGTTTAGTCAAGTTTTCATCAATTGGTATCAAAGTTGGTTCCTTCTGTATAAGACTAGCAAGTTGACGGTATATCTGGTTGAGTCATGGACTATCCCTATTGTTACATAGTAATTTGTCATCGTTGGTCACCGTCCCTGTTACCCCTATTTTCGTATATTGGAGGACACATTCCGGGACCTGTGAGCAGTGACATAACCTAAAAACATTTGCATTATGTTCCCCTTAGTATGTACTTCATGTTCCCTGAAGACACCTTTTGCAAATTATCCCTGAAAAGTGCCCTTTTTCCATTGGCGTAGGTACACAGTGTCTTACCCGCGCCAATGACTCAGATCCTCAAAAGGGGGCGCACCCATTGGCGCTCTGTCCTAGAGAAACACCCGCACCAACTAAGTTTGGTAATGATTTCTGGCCAACGCGCACCCATATGTTTTTTCCTCTCTTATCATGAAGTTCTTTGAGGGAAAAATCTACAAGATAGAGGTCAAGAGTCATTGTTTATCCATGACAACTCTGTTCAGTAGCTTTTGAGGGATAATGCCAATCCAGAATGAGTGTCCTGATACATTGTATTTTCCTCCCTTCTTCATCTATAAAA